>BLAL01000245.1:0-16078 GCA_015698045.1 Rhizophagus clarus | reverse complement strand
TATGTTATAATGTTGATTTGATATCTTACTTCATCACCATAATTTATCGCGAAAATATCGTGACGATATCTATTCAAAAAGAATATCAAATCGGCACAGCCTTGATATCATTACGATTTGGTAATTTCAAAAAAAAAGGATGATATATTTGCGATATTGATTTGATATTCGTCACTTCATCCCACAATTTATCGCCGAGATATCGTGACAACATTTATTAAAAAAATATCTGATCGGTATAGTCTTGATATCGTTACGATATTGGTAATTTCAGGGATAAAAAAAGATGTATTTACGATATTGATTTGATATCGTCACTTCATTGCCGCAACTCATTTGTGGTATCGCAACTCATCTGCAATACCGCAAATATTAAACTTTTTTTTTTTTTACAACTTTTATATAATAACGTGCTGCCATATTATTAAAATAAAATTCTGATATTTTTATACGATTAAGCACAGATTAACATAAAAAAATTACTCATGGACTTTGACTACTTCCGTATGTCGCCGCCCACAGAGGTTGTTTGAGATTGCGGTTGAAAGGCTTCCAAATTTTAATAGAGAATTCTTTTTAACGAATTTCTTGTTTCCTTGTATAGGTTATAATGATATTGAGAAGACATTTTAAAACCTTGTTTGTATGATGATTCTACAGGTTAAATGTGGAAGTCAAACCAATTTTTTTTCTTCTCATTTTTTTATTATTATAAATCAATTCTTTCATTCCTTATTTTTGCATTGATCTTACCACATCATTGATCGAGTATGATTAATATGGTGGCATCCATTCGAAGAAAAATATATTTTTTTGATATACTTTGATGTATTTTCCATATGATTTTAGATATGAGAATTTGGTAAGAGAAGAGTTTTTTAATTACTACTTTAACGAAATGTACTAACACTTGTTCTTTTTTTTAGACAGGTTCAAAGCATGGGATTTCAACTGGAGCTCAGGGTGTAGATTTCGTGGGTATTTTATAACATTTTTTTTTTTAATCTTTTTTTTTTAATGTACTATTACTAACAGTTCGTTTCTTTTGGAATTTTTCTATTTTGTAAATTATACTAGTAGTTTATGTATTATTATTTAGCCGTATAATAAAATAATTTATTGGCATTTTAAAATATATTAATCATGTTCTGTCAATCTTTACAAAATTGTGAAAATTATCATAAAATGGTTTTAAATACATTGTCAGGATGACATATTTTATGATGTTCTGGTAAGCATCGGAAATGGGTTCTAATATGGTTTTCAAAATGATTTTTTATTATGTAAAATGTCTTTACAACCATATTAAAATTCGAATTTTAAGTACATTTATGATATCATAAAAGTATCATACGATATCTTGAAAAAATTGCCTTGTCCAGTAAAAGTAGTCTCATTTTATTTACGAATGTATATTTTAATATACAGTATTTGAAATGTATTAGAGACATTATTCTATTCAATACATTTACTAAATTTTATCGACATGGTTAATAAATTTTTAAAATCGGAACAACTTTAATAATAATTCGTGACGATTTATCGGTAAATTGATCCACGATCGGTAGACGATTATTTGCATGATATGTTTACTATTCGGACACAATTCAATACATTTCAGCAAAGAATAAATTATATATATATTAAGCAAAATTATTGATATGAACTTTATTTATGATTAAAAGTGTTAATAATAAAGTATTAATAATGTAAATGTTAAGTATAATTACTAAATTATAGCTCTTCTATGCTAAATATTTACTATAAACTATTGATCGAATAAAAAAATCAAAGCGCTATAACATTATAAGACCATCAAGTTTCCACAAATATTTATTTTCTATCCCTTTTGTTCTTAGAGTATTAAAATCTTCCAGAACCTTAAAGTATTATCGTCACCACCAGCTCCAGCTACAATGTCCTCTCCATTTGGAGAAATATAAAAATAAAGGACGTGATAAAAATGTAAAATGATACATAATAAAAATATATTATATAAAATTTATAATAACGCTTCTCACTAGCCTCCTTAATTTTCAATCTTCTTAGTTACTTTTTTTTATGCTTTCTTTGCTCTCTTTATCATTATCATTCTTTTCATCATCATCTTCGGGAAATGACCTTGCAGCACTTATGTAATAATGAGACAGCTCCATTGATCTTGTAACATCTATTTTATCAGTACAAGCAAAGTCCAAATTTATTGTGTATAAATCTGTATTTGCCATAAAAAAGTTGCGACGAGCTGTCTTGTCATCATCCACCTCCTCACTTAAACATCTAATCCCGTAAATAATACATTTTGGAGCGCTCTTTCCATTTCTTCTGATAGTTCATTTGAAACACATGTCAACCACTGACGAAATATAGTTGAAACTGAAACTTTAGATTTTAATTGGGAAATATTATCGTTAGTGCAACTATTCTGATATGCGAAACCTATATTCGACCATAATTCGCTCCTCCATCCATCAAAAACTTTTCAAAAACGTTTGCCCATAAAACTAATTTTTTGTTTGTTTTCTTTCTTCTTAGAAAAATGCGGAAATAATTTACTAATTATATCTTCTATCATTGAATTTCTAGAAGAATGATCAAGGTGTCGAGTACGAAGGAATAGTGCTCTTAATTCAACGTAAATGATATCTAAGATCCATTTTGGGAGAGAACTATAATTATTTTCTAATATTTCACTCATCTGTTTTTGACTATATTCGCGACTGGTTTTAGGTTCCGTATATTTATCTGGAACATTCGCGTTGGGTCTTGGGGAAGGACTTCTGGGGTAGTGACGTTCTCTAGTAAAATATTGAGACGGCAACTCCAAATTGTTATTTATGAGTTGTCGTTCAAAATTATCCCTATAATAAAAATAAATGGGCTCAGAACATATGAATTATAAATATTACAGATTTACTATATATATTTACATTAGAGTGCGGCTCTTCAAAGGCGGAGAACGCAGCGGGAAATGTGGTGACGTCGCCGGAGAGGATTCCAGTGATGTTATTGTTGATATGGGACTTTGACTTTTCCTGTATTTCTCGGTCATAAATTGATATAATCGGGTAAAATTAGGCCGAATTCATCCGCTATTTTCTTCTTAGTTTTATAGGGATCCGGAGATATATTTATTATTTCCTCAATTCTCAAGAACTCCTCTTTAGCATTTTGTCTACAATTATTAAATATCAAGGTAAGTGAACTATTCATATCACAAAAAGAAAGAATAATGAATTTCAATTATAGGTCACCTATTTTTCTTCATCATCAATTTGTTGAGGAGGTTGAGGTGGTAATTGAGGTAAGTATTGTTGAGGTTGTTGAGAAGGTGATTGCGACCATTGGTATTCATGATGTGGCCATTGACGTTGCTGATTTTGTTGAGGTTGTTGAGGTTGTTGAGGCCATTGAGATAGAGGTGGTTGCGGCCATTGAGGTTGAGATTGTTGAGGTTGTTGAGGCCATTGAGATTGAGGTGGTTGCGGCCATTGAAATTGAGATTGTTGAGGTTGTTGAGGCCATTGAGATTGAGGTGGTTGCGACCATTGAAATTGATGAGGTTGAGATTGTTGAGGTTGTTGAGGCCATTGAGATTGAGGTGGTTGCGGCCATTGAAATTGAAATTGTTGAGGTTGTCGCGGCCACTGAAGTAGAGTTTGGGGTTGAGATTGTTGCGGTTGTTGAGATTGAGGTTGTTGCGGTTGATGAGATTGAGGTTGTTGCGGTTGTTGAGATTGGGGTTGTTGCAGCTGTTGAGGTTGTTGCGGCCATTGAGACTGAGGTTGTTGATATTGCGGTTGCGATGGCTGCCAATGTTTAATAAGAGAACCTTTTTTACGAATTTCTTGTTCTTTATCAAGATCTTGAGAAGACATTTTAATGATATCTCAATATAAAAAAAAAGAAATAATTGAATAAAAAAAAAAAAAAATTTTTTTTATCCCCTTTTTTTTTTGCGTTGATCTTACCACATCATGATCGAAAAAAATTAATCTTTTTCTTGCATCGTAATTATATCTATGATTAATATGGTTAATTACGAAAAGAAAAAAAATTCTTTTTGCCATTGATCTTATTACATCATATGATACAGATTTTTTTAAGGAAAAAAAATATGATTAATATAATGATGGATATTGTGATTAAATCATGGCCAAGTAAAATTAATATTTTTCTCACATTGTTACGATTAATTTCGAAAATAAGTTTCTTTTTTACCATTGATCTCAATAGATTTTCTAAGGAAAAAAATTTGATTAATATAATGACGGACATTGTGATTATCGAGTAAAAATTAATCTTTTTTTCAATTTTTTTCTTTTTTTTAAAAATTCTATATCGTGGTTATACCTATTACCAAAAAAAACTTTTTCTGCAAAAAAAGTTGTTTGCATTGATATCATAACACTACGAGTTATCTTTTCCTTGAACCTTCTCAAACATCTTAAGTCGTATAATTAATAATTAACCTCTCCTATAAACAGAGAGCAACTTACTTTAATATAAACACGAATACAAAATACGTTAGTAATGAGAACGAAAAATAAATTCTTTAGGAAAAAGAGATTATTTAAAGCACTGAACTGAAAGGAATGATTCCTAGGATAGCGAGTGATTTGAACTAAGCCAAAGTTAGAAACAAGATAGTTTCGGTATCTTCAGGCGGTATGGATGAAGACAATTCACGTATTAGCCCTTGTTCTACAATTGATTTTTATCAAACTCGCTCTACATTGATTATTTCAGTTCTGTCGCAACCGATCTCCGGGGAAGAAGCAAAGTAGAAATCAAAGAATGGGAATCATGTATGGAAAAGGAACATCTTAAAAAGAAAGAGGCAACGGTTCTGCGAGTTAGAAATATCTGAGTAGATGATTCATGCTGAAGCTTCTCTTCTCTCATTTCATCACTGATGCTTTTTCTTATGCGCCTTATCCAAGAAAGCATCCATTTCCCTTTCCTTCGATGACTTGGTATTTTTGAACTGGTCTTATGCGCATATACTGTATAAAACTTCTGGTCAAATGATCGTAGCATTGCTTTAAATTCCTAATTAGCTAATTACACATGTGCATATTGCATATTTTACCAAATTCTGTAGACCAATAAAAATCACAGTTTTGCACTGAGATTATCATTTAATCTCATTTGGATAAATTGTTTGTACTTGGCGTGAAGAACAGGTTATACTGTACTAATTAAACTGGCTGGTACTTACAAAAAGAGATCTTTTTTTCTGTTTTTTTTCTAATTATTATGCTTTTTTATTTCTATCTAAGGCTGTGTTTTATTGTGCCATTGATTTACTTATTATATGGCTATATTTATTTCACCATCAATCATCGCTTTGTGTAAAGCTATAGTTTGTGGTTGTGCAAATTTTCCACTGGCACTTTCCCGGGTGTTTAATAGAATAATTGGTCGGCAAGTCATGTATAATGTATATTGATATAAAGAATTTATTTTTAGTTGTCTTTCCGGCGCAGATTACTAATGTATATTAATTTAATTGATGGTGTGTGACTAAACAAATATTGACGACAACTTTTCAAATAAAAAGGTATCCGTAATTAGACAACTAAACAGGAACATCTCAGTGCTAGGATAAGCCTTGTTTAGAATAAGCCCAGCAATTCCGTACTGAGATTTTTGAATGATGTTTCCCATTTAGGATAGGCCCAACACTTCGCTAGTTGTATATAAATACCCCTAATTTTTCAAGAAAAATAAAGTTTTATAACGATTTCCCTTAATAACTTATTTTCACGTTCCTATTTTTTTTTTAAAAAAAAAGAAATAAAAATTTTAGAAAAAATCTTATTCCCACGTCCTTTTTTTTTTAAATAAATATGATTAAAAAAAAAAATTTTCTCCTCCTACCCGAAAGAACTTCGTTTTATCAAAAAAAAAAAAAAGAATTTTCTCCTCCTACCTTTAAGTTTTATCAAAAAAAAAGTTCATACTCTTCCTTTTTAAAATAACGTGTCTTAATTTTAATATGCCTGATAACATTGATAACACTACTATTATCGACAATAATAATGAAGTTAGCGATGATTTTTATATAATTGATAACCCGAACGTGATTAAAGATATATTAAGTATATCTGTTAATCATTCTATAACAATAAAGAATAATTCTAGTACAATTCAAATGTTAATTACAATACTCCAAGGTAAGTTAACACTATGTTTTTTTGGGTGCATTGATGCTGTATATGGCTCTATCAGGTTACTGATACTGTATGTTTTGATACTGACTAACAATATAAGAACGACTTACTTCTGCTTCATCTACTATCTCTCCTCCTATTGTCTCTACTTCTCCTCTTAATGTCTCTGCTATTGCCTCTCCTTCTCCTCCGGTCTCAACATACGGATTCTTGTCGGATTCAATTTCATCTTTAAGCTCTTCGCTACCCTTAGACTCTTCAGTAACCTCATCATCAATAACTCCCTTAACGACTTTAATTTCGTCGATCTCACCAATTTCCTCGATCTCCCCAATTTCCTCGAACCCGCCAATTTCTTCGAACCCGGCTCCTGGTTCAAATTTAAATTTTATATGCACGTCGGATGGGGTCGCTTTATCTAGCAGGACAAATTGGATTGCGCCTATCGGCTCATATAAAGATCTGTGTTACTTATGTGAATATTACGGGCATGGTTTTAATACCTGCCCGAATATTCAGCAAAATTACCGGGGAAGATGCTGCAGGTGTTGGATCAGTCTGCACGAGTCAAAAGATTGCCATTTACGAAAAGGTGAAAAGGTACCTATTCCATTTAAAAAGAATTTTTTAAAGCCGGCCGATTTAATCAAATTTTTTGGAAGAATTGAGGAATAGGTTTTTTTTTAATTCATTTCTGGTCGCCTTGGTGGCGAATTTTTTATTCTATGTAGTTTGTTTGGTCCGCCTGGTGGCGGGTTTTTTTCCTGGTTCGTCTGGTGACGAGTTTTTTTTCTGGTTCGCCTTGTGGCGTAAAGGTTTCTGGTTTGCCTGGTGGCGTGTTCTTTTTTTGTTTTGATATTTTTTTATAATAATAATAAATAATAATGCATTTTATCAATCACACTGGCACTAAATAAAATTTATTAAGACATTTTTTGAATATTATCTTGAATGCCAAATTGATATGATGATAATGTTAAATTCATATTGCAGAAAATATAAAAAAAAATTGTTCAATATGGAAGTCAGTAATTTGATGGCTGTTTAAAAATCTAAGGTTTCTGTTAAGATTGTTTGTTTCTTTACTATAAAAATGCTGATCAATAACTTTTAGTTCAGTAAAATTATTAATTTGTATAATAAATTCCTTTTATTCAGCAATAAATTTTGAAGTTCAAATAATTTTGACATTTAATTTTAATTTATAAATATCCAGATGTTCAAAGCACGCCTTAGCAAAATTTTTGCCAATTGTCATACAACTGAAATTTAACGCGTCTACTGGATTTTCTACAGATTCTACCCAATCACGATGTTGTCGTAAAAAATTTTTAATATAAAAAAATGCTTGCTCGATCTGTAAGCAATAAATTTTTAAATAATGGAAGATTAAATTCTTACGGGATTATAATCGGGAGAATAAGATGGCAAAAACTCAAGTCGTATTCCTTTCTCCTCACAAATATTCCGCAAACGCTGACTTTTATGTATAGATACATTATCTAAGATTAAAACGCTATACTAGTTATTTAACTAAATAAAATATTAAATAAAAATATTTATTATAGTCTATGTGGTTTTATATTTCGCTTCGAAAAATGGTAAACAAGTTGGGAAGAAAAAGAGATGGTTAACGCGGCACAATAAAAATCAATAAAATCTACGTACAATGCGAAATCAGGTCACATGAATTATTAGCAGAGTGGTGGCGCTATGATATATTGTAATCTTTATTATCATAAAGGAATAAAAAACATATCAATGTTATCACGGTCTTTTATGTGATATGTACTGTATTTATGAAAAAAGATGGAGTTTTAAAGAGCTAGCAATGTTTCTTCCGCTACGGGAAGGAATTTCTAGATCTTCTGTAATAACATCTAACTCCTTAACTTTTTCTTTGATATTTGCGCTTTCAGTTTCAACCCAGACTATTTTGAAGCATTTTCTGGAGAATTCTATTAATTTATCTAGTGAAGTTTCCGATAATTTTGTAAAATCGATGGCTGAAACGTATCGGCTTAAGATTCTCTTTAAAACCACCTCACGTGATATGAAATTGTTTACTTCCTCGTCGGTAGGATCTGAACTTTCCGTATATCCACTTTAATAGAAAAAAAATTTAAATCATTAAATCATTGTAATAAAACAACAACATAACGATATGAACGTATCGATCACCTTTCTACAATTTGTCGAAATTCTTTTACTAATGTTGAAAGTACATTTTTCAATTGATATCGATAGTCGGAAAATGATTTACAATATCGTTCGTTAATTGACTTCGCCACGCTTTGATAAGCATCATGCCCAAAAATTTTTTGTGTTATTTTATCAAACGCATGATCGGGCAGATTTCTAGTTCGCAAAAAAAGGCATTTCATTTCTTCGTCAATAAGACGATAATTATCCTAAACAGTAATAATATCAATAATACATAATACATCAGTAATTCTGTGTAATAACGATTGTTCTTAATTGGTAAGAATGTAACAATCAAAATAAGAAATGGATTTTACGTTGTCAGATGGTTAAGGATGGTGCCGCAAATAAGCAATTGCGGAATAATTGCGATTTACGGTATTGCGGAACATTGCGGATTTTTAAACCTAAATATCCGCAATTCCGCAATCCGCAATTGTCTGCAATTCCGCAAATATTCCGCAATTCCGCAAAGTACCGCAATTCAATTGCGGAATAATTGCGGAATTGCGGCACATTTGCGAAATTGCGATACATTTGCGGAATTGCAATTTCGCTAAAGCAATCCAAAAAAACGTTGCGAAATGTTTTTTTTAATTAAAATATACTTTGAAAAAACGTTTCGCAACGTTTTTTCTTTAAATTAATTAAAAAAACGTTGCGAAATGTTTTTTTTAATTAAATATACTTTGAAAAAACGTTTCACAACGTTTTTTCTTTAAATTAATTAAAAAACATTGCGAAACGTTTTTTTTTAATTAAATATACTTTGAAAAAACGTTGCGAAACATTTTTTTTAATTAAAATACTTTGAAAAAACGTTTCGCAACGTTTTTTCGTTAAATTAATTAAAAAAAACGTTGCGTAAATGTTTTTTTTATTAAATCGGTTCGGTAAACTGCCAAAACCGATCAGGTAAATTGCGGAATTGCGGTTCACTAACCGCAATTCAACTCCAAAATCCGCAATATTGCGGATTTGATAAATCAATTGCGGCACCATCCTTACAGATGGTGACGAAGTCGAGGTGGTTAGTGGCAAATTTGTTGATGGCTGCTTCGTCGAGGCATCAAGCATTTTGTTTGCCAGATGTAGTACACTTGGATGTAAGACCAACCAATTGCAAATTTGCAATTGATTGGTCATTGCGCCAAATTGAACCGGAATTTCTTCTTCACTCTCTAGAAGTAATATTAAATGAGAATAAAATTATATTCATTAATTATGTTCAGATTTTATGTTTTTACCGCTTTCATCATTTTCATTTTCTTCTTGTTCTTTATCTTTCTCTCTCCTATCCCTCTCTCTTCTCTCTTTCTCTCTTCTCTCTTTCTCTCTTCTCTCTTTCTCTCTTCTTTCTTTCTCTCTTCTCTCTTTATCTCTCCTCTCCATCTCTTTCTTCTCATTTTCTCTTCTTTTTTTTTCAATATTTCTTTCTTCTTGCTCTGGAAGCATATCTTCATTATAACGAAGTAAATTTAGTTTTAAATAAATTCGCAGAAATATCATTTCAATTGAATAATAAAACAATTATTATAACGTATTTACCCAAAATAATTCTTTCAATATCATCATCTTGTCTATTATTACCTTCTCCAATATCTACATCTTGTCCATGTAAATTATCTTGTTCATGTTCACTTCCTTCCTCTCTCCTTTCATCTCTTTCCTTATTATAATCATGTGAAGAGTTGGCAACATATGTACGAATAGTTTTTGTAGTCTTTGCAGCCTTTGTTGCCTTGTCTTTTAGGTATCATTATAATAGTATTAGGCGCAATTACTATATAAATTTTAAATCAAAAATATAATATTATTACCTTTTTCTGTTACTCCTCTGCGTTTAGTTATGATAAATAAACAAGATGGTACTTATCGGTATTGTGCTAGTAGCAACGTAAAGAAATAGGTGATTCGTCACGTAAAGAAATAGGTGATTCCTGACGAAACGAATACAGCATCATCTTTATTTATTTATAGAGATTTCTCCTAATATTAAGAAAAAATTACATCGTGACCGCAGCACATAAAAGGAAATTGGGTTAGCATTCTCGAAAAAAATGTTCATGGTTACATTAAATCTTGGATAGTTGATCGGAAGAATTTGTTAATGGTTACATCGATTCTTTATGACGAAAATTTTGGGAAAATTTGACGTCTTAACGGTTACATGTAAAGAAATTATATATGAGTATCGTAACTGTAGGACATAAACGGAAATTTGGCCAACAAAATTTTCAAATTATTGGAATAATTGATCGGGAAAATCCTTAATGGGTATATTAGCTCTTTGTCCACAGAACATTAATGGTAATTTCAAGCAATATTAACGGTTACAAGTAAAGAAACTTTATATGAATATCGTGATCGCAGAACATAAACGGATTTTCGGGATAATTGATCAGGAGAAAAAATTTGTTAATGGTTACATAATCAGGGTTGAAGAATTATACTATACGTACTATATTATGCTGTCCTAATACTTAAATAGAGTACATTTTTTTCATATGTTTAATATATTATATATTTATTTTAATAATTAGGATTGTTCTTTTAATCTAATCTAAATAGAAAAAATATTATATTAAATATTTAACAGTGCAATATTAATGCAATGTTTACAGTACATTGATGAAATTTTGGGCAATGGAAAAATTGCGGTTACATGTAAGGTGATCGCTGGACATAAATAGAAATTTAGATCAAAAAATTGGTCGGAAAAATTTTGTCAACAGTTCTGTTGATTCTTTATCTGCAAAAGATCTTTATTTGCAGCACATTGGTGGAATCTAGGGTAATGATCTGAAAAATTTGACATGAATATCGTGGTCGCAATAAATAAATAGAAATTTAGATCAATAATTGATCGGAAAAAATTATTAATGGTTACATTGATTTTTTATCTGCAGCGCATTGATAGAATTCAGGGGTAATCTGAAAAATTTGACATGAATATCGTGATCGCAAGACATAAACGGATTTTCGGGATAATTGATCAGGAGAAAAAATTTGTTAATGTTTACATAATCAGGGTTGAAGAATTATACTGTACGTACTATATTACTATGCTGTCCTAATACTTAAATAGAGTACATTTTTTCATATGTTTAATATATTATATATTTATTTTAATAATTAGGATTGATAATAAATTATTAACTATTCTTTTAATCTTAATAGAAAAAATATTATATTAAATATTTAACAGTACAATATTAGTGCAATGTATACAGTAAATTGATGAAATTTTGGGAAATGGAAAAATTGCGGTTACATGTAAGGTGATCGCAGGACATGAACAGAAATTTAGATTAACAAATTGATCAGAAAAAAATTTTGTCAACAGTTCTGTTGATTCTTTATCTGCAAAAGATCTTTATCTGCAGCACATTTGTGGAATCTAGGGTAATGATCTGAAAAATTTGGCATGAATATCGTGGGTCGCAATAAATAAATAGAAATTTAGATCAATAATTGACCGGAAAAAAAATTGTTAATGATTACATTGATTTTTTATCTGCAGCGCATTGATAGAATTCAGGGGTAATCTGAAAAATTTGACGTGAATATCGTGATCGCAGGACATAAACGGATTTTCGGGATAATTGATCAGGAGAAAATTTGTTAATGGTTACATAATCAGGGTTGAAGAATTATACTGTACGTACTATATTATGCTGTCCTAATACTTAAATAGAGTACATTTTTTCATAAGTTTAATATATTATATATTTATTTTAATAATTAGGATTGATAATAAATTATTAACTATTCTTTTAATCTTAATAGAAAAATATTATATTAAATATTTAACAGTGCAATATTTAGTGCAATGTAAAGTAAATTGATGAAATTTTGGGAAATGGAAAAATTGCGGTTACATGTAAGGTGATCGCAGGACATGAACAGAAATTTAGATCAAAAAATTGATCGGAAAAAAATTTTGTCAACAGTTCTGTTGATTCTTTATCTGCAAAAGATCTTTATCTGCAGCACATTGGTGGAATCTAGGGTAATGATCTGAAAAATTGACATGAATATCGTTGGTCGCGATAAATAAATGGAATTTAGATCAATAATTGATCAGGAAAAAAATTGTTAATGGTTACATTGATTTTTATCTGCAGCGCATTGACAGAATTTGTTACATTAGTTCTCTATCTCGGAATTATGTAATGAAGTTTTAAAAAAAACTTTTCAAGTTGTTGACCCAAATTTCCTTTTATATAGTGCAGTCATGATATCACAGTCGTAATATTATAAAAAAATTTACTTTGTGCTTTTTTCCCAAAGAATTCAATTGATATTTTTTTTAAAGTTTGACTGTCCATATCTTATCAGTTACATATAAAAATACCACATCACAGATCAGAGTTTTTAGATTTCTAATAAAAAAAAGATAGAAAGAAAATGTCCTCTCCCAAACCTAGTAGAGAAGAAACAGGTATAAAAAAAAATACCTGGTATATTTAATTCATTAAATAACGTATGATAATATTCAAATAGTTTCTTTCATATATAGATAATATGATATTGATCTCGCTAGATGATCTAATAAAAGAACAAACCCCGATCGAACGATCTTCTCCAGACCAACATTAAAAAGAAACGGAAACGTCCGTCTCGTAACAACGAGCGAAGACCATGGGAGGACTGGGCTCGGATGGTGTGAAAAAAGTATGATCATTTGATTCTTTAATATTTTGTGATAATTTGAAATATTTAACACTTTAAAATTATTTGTTAGAATTGAATATTGCCATTATATGAAATTAATATCTCATTAATTATTATCCACCTTCTTTTCAATTTATTTCAATAAAAAAATAAATCTTATGTAATTTTATAATTGTATATATCCGTAAAGCTCACAACTAGTGATTTTATCATAGATAATTGATTGTAATAATTTAAAATCATAAAAATCAAAAATTTCATATAAACTGGAACACGAATTGCTAACAATTTTTTTCTGATCATTTGTCTTGTCTAAATGTGCTGCCGATCACGATATTCTTAAAATGTAATGTCAATTTTTCAGAAAAGCTTTGTTAACCAATTTCCGTTATGTCCAGCAGCCTATATAAATTTCCTTTACATGTAATCGTCAAAACATTAATCCTAAATTCCAAGAGCTTTGTTAACCCAAATTTCTATAGTTACGATGTTGTTCATTAGTATAATTCATTAGTTAATGTAACTAACTATTAACGAATGTTTTTTTCGGGATCAATTATTCCCAAAATTCGATGATCTAAATTTCCGCTTATGTCCTGCAGGTCACAATATTCCATATAAATTCCTTTACATATAACCGTTAAAGAAGGTCAACTCTTCAGATCATTGCCTCAAAACTTCGTTAATGCATTGTAAGTAAAGAACCCAATGTAGCCGATTAAGAAAATTTTCCGATCAATTCAAAATTTTCCGTTTATGTCCCGCGGTCACAATATTCATACAAAATTTCTTTGCATGTCGATTTTCCCAAAATTTAAGAAATTAGTAATCTAAATTTCCCGTTTATGTTCTGCAGTCACGCACCGATATTCATACAAAATTTCTTTGCATGTAACTGTTGTAACACGTCAAGTTTTAGATCATTTTCCCCAAGATTTCCATTAATGTACTGTGATCCAAGAACTAATGTAACCATTGACAATTTTTTTTCTCGAAATTTCAATATAAATTTCCGTTTATAAATTTCCGTTTATGTCCTGCGGTCACGATTTCATACAAATTTCTTTACATGTAACCAGATCATTGCCCAAAATTTCCGTTAATGAGAAATTTGTTAACCCAAAATTTCCGTTTATGTGCTGCGGTCGCGATACTGATTTCCAATAAAAATATTATAAAGCAGTTAATGAATTAAATACACAAACGCGCATGGACATTTTTTAAATTTACTCATTTTATTATTCCTTATTATATTATTATCATAGCCATGTTACGAAATAAACCTCGAAAAGCGAATATTGCTACATTACCTTTCGTATCCGTAATAATTTTAGAAGGTTGCCCAACAGATTTTTATTATCGGATAATGATGACAATGAAAAAATGGTACAAAAAGATTTTGAAGATGATAATAAGCGGCGAAGAGTATAATGATATTTATGGCGACTTGGAGAGTGTATGATTGTAGAACAACGAGAAACGAGTGATTGATTCATCCATAAACAGCGAAGCGATATGGTGAGGAATTTAGTAAACAACGAAAGTGATGATGGATCATAATAGACAGCGAACAGTGATCAATTGGTGATTGATTTAGAAATAACGAAGCCTACTGATTGATCATTTAGAACCAACGGAGCGATTAGAATTGATCATTTTAGAACAACGAACAAATGATATGATCGATGATTTTAGAACAACGAAAGCAACTGAATTGAAGGAGGTGATACCAACATGATTCTCAACATCATCAGGAGAATGAAACAGAAGAGCGATTTATAGTAGTATGTCCTTCAGGAAAGTGATTGAAGAATATGAAATAATGTCGTCAAAGATAATGGAGAAAGGAACATGCATTCTGATATCTCCAGAAAAAAAAGCTCATTCGGATTGACTGAAAGCATTGGCTAAAGATAAGGTTACCATCTTTATGATGGTGATTTTGCTCCATATTTTCAAATTTAACTACTGTGCCTTATTTTGTTGGATTTATAAGCATAAATATTTCAACAAATGCATATGAAGATCTTGTTGACATTATCATGAGACCAGAATTTTAATAGAGATCAATTGTACAAGGAATATTCAGAGATATTCAGAGCATGGAGGGACGTCTTCCTCTTCCTCAATATCAGCAAAATCTATTCTCAATTTCAATCAAAAAAACACCATCAACTTTAAAGATTCAAAGATGGCATATCAACTTTCAATAAGTGATATCATTTGAATGTTCTTAACAACCCATCACTATTAGAGGAAATGTATTTTGTGTGCTGGTGTCGATTCAAAAACAGAAATCGGAGTACTGCATGGTGGTACCTTATGGGCAGGAGTCACCTCTTTTTCCGGTCCAAGAACAATTAATGATATCAGGGGTAATTATTTATTAATGCAAGCTGGATGGGTAGAGGAGGCAAGCAATAACATGTACAAGAGGGACTAACACTTTTTTATATGGTATATAATAGAGAGTATAACCAATGCGGCGATTTTGTTTACTGTATTACGACAATGAGACGAAAAACTTGGCAGATTGAGAGCGATATTATTTAAATGAAGAGAACCAACAGTATCGGCTGAGAATCCAAAAAGTTCTAGATTATAGTGACTTGCCTGGAACTTTTAAGGGAGAATTAAGACAAAATCGCTCTCTTTCCGGAGAAGTTTGGTTACAAGATGAACCATTCTTGACAATAACAACATCACAAATTTCAGAAAAGGTTGCTGCAGATACACTACGAATTACCGAAATACTTTATAAACATCATACACACTGGCGCATTCTTGATGCAACGTTCTCTTATCACATCCTTCGAATATATTTCCATAAGGCAGCCACCATCTCCAACAATTCCGGTTTATAAGCTGTTTTTGGAATATTACTACGATGATTTTGGAACATTTAGGAATGTTTATCATCGTTAGGAGGTTTTATGTGCAGTTTGGAAATATGCCTGCCCGTCAAAGAAAGTTGCTCAAAACTCACTTTGTTCTCGGGTTTGTTCCTTTCGTGGTAATTTCAA
>BLAL01000244.1:600000-843140 GCA_015698045.1 Rhizophagus clarus | reverse complement strand
TTTTTACTAACGTTTCCACTATCTAATATTTTTCTTCATTGCTATTGTATATATATAGTTATCTTTCATGTTTGCTGTGGTCTGGAACTACCTGAGATTTTTGACTACCTAGGGATGAAGTTGTAGGGTACTTGTACATTATTTTTCTATTTTCTTTCTTCTACTGTTTCTTTCTTCTATAATTTCTACTAATTATTTTCTTCTACTAATTTTTATTTATTTTATTTCTTTCCTACTAACATTTTTTACTACTAACTATTTCTTTTTCTTCTACTAATATTCTTTTTTTATTATTGTTCCTTTTCTAACAACCTGTTACTAATAATGTTACTTTCGTTTAATGATCAAATTTGAATATAATGAAAATAAGTAAGCGAACAAGTGAAATCTAATTTCGTTAGTATGCCACTTACAGTATAATTGATTTATATAATATAGATTTATTCGCAATTTATTGAATTTAGATTTGATTTTACATAAATGTAGTATTGATTTTACATAGATTGTAATTCATATTTTTTGTTTTTAATTAAAAATAAATTTTGAGTTAAAATTATAAATTAATCTGAAAAAATATATATAAATTACAAATTATAATATAAATTCTATAATTTTTGCCTGAATTATTAAAAATATTATACTGCCCGGTATATGTACTTGAACTTTATCGTGTTCATATCGGGTACCAAAATATGTCCATATCGGACAGCTATAAAATAATTATCGGTGCTATCTGATAAATGTATGATTGGTATACGATATTTATACGATATTTATTACAATATATCGGGTATACAGTAAATAAATGATATGTGCCCGATATTATAACTACCCGATATGTGTGAATACTTGTGCGATAACTGTAATATGTATCACTGAATTTCCGCATAAACAATACACATATCGGGTACCCGATATGTGTATTATTATCAAATATCATACACATATCCTACAAATATATTACACATATCGGGTACCCGATATGTATCCGCTAGCATCGATTTTGACCAGTGTTATGTAAAGAACAAAACAAGATAGTTAAAAAATTGTATTACAATGCAAAAATTAACCAATAAAAATTATGTAAAATGATGAAAAATTTGTGAGATTTAAATATTTCGCATCCTGGGGGTTAGATTTAAGCATTACACAGGAGGGCTGGATATAAATTTACCCTTAATAGTATTTTTAAATTAAAAAAAAATTAAAAAATAAATAAAAATTAATATAAATATTTATTTAAAGTTAAATCTGAAGTTCAAGTTCATTTTTTTTTAAAAAAAAAAATTAGTATTTCAAATCAAAAAATAAAAAATAATAAAAAAAAAAAAAATAATAAAATATGTATAAAACTAATTTTAATCCAGGACAATTTAATCAGCATGATTTAACCTGAATTTTTATTTGAAAAAATTTACATAATATTTCACAAATTATTTATTTGTTTATTGTGACATTTTCAATCTTCTACTCTTTTTTCTACTCTTTTTTCATCTTTAACATTTTGAACTTTGACTTTTAACACAGTATATTTTTGAATTTATTTATTGTTTTTTTATTTTTTGCTGATTAATTATTTTTTTCTTTTTTTTTGTAAGTTCTTTGATGCTTTAATAAACAATAAGTTTCAGATTTTTCAGAATTTCAGAAATCTATTTTCTTTACAATAACTAATCAATCCTTTTTTTTTTCCTTTATTCAGATTTTTTACTAGAATTCTTTTTAGGTTTCTTTTTGATCTCTTAAGCTTTTTTTTAGATTTATATTTGTATTTCTTTTTAGACTTTTTGAATTTCTTTTTGGTAAAATTTTCTTGCATTTTTTTTTCAATTTTTAGTTTATTTTTTACATTTTCTTAGGTTTTACCTGGTTTTTTCTCTTGCATTTTTTTTTGAGATTCTATTTACTTGAAATTCTTGTATTTCAGGCAGTTTCTTTTGGGATTTTTTCTTGGATTCTAATTGGATTCTCTTTTTTTTTTAGTTAAGTTTATTTTAGTTAAATTTTCTTAATCTTGTTTTTTTATATTTTGTGATATTGTTTGATCTCTTTATTTTTAAGCTTTAGTTTATTTCAATTTTTTTTTGTTTTAGTTTGACTTTATATTTTTATTATTGGTTTCATTTCAATTTTTCAATTTGGTATTTGATTTTTTTTCCAATTATTTTATTTTATATTTATTTCAATCTATTTTTTTTTTGTCCTATAATAATTAAATAAAATAAATGATTTTTTAATATATAAATGTATAGTTCTATTTAGTTTAACTTATAAATAAATTTTATTTTGTTTTTTTTTACTTTTGTGAAAAATAAAATTAGCTAATAAAAATTAATATAAAATATTATAAAATTTTTATAAAAGTAATTTAACCAAATGATTTAACTGGAGAGATAAATTAGCAAAACTCTATTAAAATTATTAAACTTATTATTTTAATTATTAAAATCTTAAATATCATTATCATTAAATTCATTACTCATAATATCATTAAATCAAACAAATGTTCTAAAATATTAAATTAGTAATAAATTATATATAAAAAAAATATCTATTTATAATTAAATCTGAAAAGTTTTATTTTCATAACTCTAATAAATCATTATCAATATTAATAAAATCAAGAAAACTTGCATTTTAATCAAATCTTAAGTAAATAAATTTAAGATAATTTTTATTTTATTAATTAATATATATTTGAATTGAATAATAATAATAAGACTTAATTAAAAATCAAATTTTTTTATATAAATTAATTTAAGATTTCTCTAATTTTTCTTTTAATTTTCCTAATAAAATTGTTTGACATCTATTTTTTTTTTAAATGATGACTCATAATTTGTCAAGCTTAGTATTATTTAGTATTATATTATTATTTATAAAATTAATTAAAAATGGTTATTTTTTTAACTATTTCCTAAATTTTTAATTTTTACTAAAAATAAATTAACTAAAAATAATAATTTTTCTAAATTTCAAAAATAAAAAATGAATGAAAATAATTGTTTAATGAAATATTGTATTATTATTCAGTTATATTATGTAATATCATGTATTATGAATCATATTATTATTACATTTACTATATTGTTACTAATTATTCTTGTTATTATATTTATCATACTATGGTGCCGGAAGTCTATATTTGACAATATTTGGAAATTATTTCAAATTTTTTGTCTGTCACGTGAGTGATGAATAACCAATAGAAATTTGTGATTTTGTAAGAAAAACAAGACAATCAAATACGAGCATAAATATAAAAGGAAATTTTTTAAAAAAAAAAGAAATTCAGCTTTGAAAATAGAAAAATAAAGAATTGAATTAAAATTTTTAGGTTGATTTTAATAAATATTGAGTTTAGAAACAAAAATTACAGTCTGAATTATAACAATTGACCAATAAAATTGCATTTATGTGATTTGTTTTTGTTTCAAAAATAGGCTGATCATATAAAAATCACCTAATTTTAAACACTTATCACTTTTTATATAGATGTTTTTGAAAAACTGACATTATTTAAAAATAAGGGTAAATTTTAAATTTTAATTTTAGTAAATTTTATGCAAATTAATTTTTTTGAAAATTATAATAATTAAATTAATAGATAAAATAAAAAAAAAAAGAAAAATTTAAAAATCTATAAAAATAATAAATTTTATTATATTTTTAGATACAAAAAATATAATTATAATATAAAAATATTAATTTTAATATAGAAAACATAACTTTTAAATAAATTTATATATAAATAAATTTTTTGAAATTTGTATTTACTGTAATATAAATATTTTTTATAAATAAATTATTAAATTTTACAACTGAATAATACTTAAATAGAATTTTAAATAATTATAATTAAAGTTATATTTTACTATATTTTTAACTTTATCTTTTTTAATATATAATTTTATTAAATTAATATTATTATATAATATAAAAAAAAAATATGTTTTTTAAAAAAAGAATCTTTTAATACTAAAATTTTGTAAATCTACTAATTAAAATTTAAAATAAATCTTATTATATAAGCAAAATTAACTAAAAAATATATATTTTTTCACTATTAATATATATAAAAATATATAAAAAATAAAATATTAAATTAATAAATATTTTTTTTTTAATCAAAACAAGTGTATAATGCTTTATTTAAACTTGATCAAAAAGATTAATAAATATTATTTTTTAAATTATAAAATTATAGATAATAATAAGATAATTTTTTTATTAAAGTTTTATATCTATAGTTTTTAAATTAAATTCAGTAAAATTTCAAAAAATATTAATATAAAACATATGATTTTAATTATAATTATCCAGAATTTTATTTAAATTATATACTAAAAGTTATGTTTCTATATTAAAATTAATATTTTCATATTGTAATTGCATTTCTTACATCCAAAAATATAATAAATTTACTGTTTTTATAAGTTTTTAAATTTTCTTTTTTTTTTATTTTATTTTTTTAGTTTTAATTAATTTAAAAACAGTAATAATTATAATAATTATTAATTAGAAAATATTAAAAATATATATATATGTATATATAATTACTAATTGGCTTTTAATTAAAATTATATTTAATTTTTTGCAATATTGCAAATTTATTTTTTATTTTAAAATTCATTAATTATTTTAAAATTTACTTTTTAATTAAACTATACTATTATAAATTTTAATAAAAAATATTCAAATAGTTAAAATTTAATAAATCAACTAGTAAATAAAAATTTTTTATTCAAATCAATTTTGAAAAAATAATAATATTTGTATTTTTAAAATTTTATAATATAATAAAATATATTAAGATTATTATTGGTAAAAATTATAAAAGATCAAGAAAATAAAATTCTATTCCTTAAATACTGCATTATTTTAAATAACTAATTGAAATAAAGCCAAAATTTTCTATTTTATTAAAATTTAATTTGTTTTTACAATATCACAAAATTTTAAAGCACAATCACTATTACTTTTCCAAATATTTTAAAAAACAAATCTAACAGAATTGCAAAACCATCTTTAATAGAAGATGTTACTCTGTTAATATTAATTATATTAGCCATAATTACTTATTATAAAAAATTAAAACTAGGTAATATTAGATTGTATTTTTTTTTTTTTATTTATCAAATATGTTTTTACTAAAATAAAAGATAAATTTTCTAAGTTCATACTTAATACAGATAATGGGTATTTGACATTATCTGATTAAATTTACTTTCAAATGCTCCTATTGCCAATACATTATACTTCTTCTTTGATACTAATAAGATTAATACATTTTATAAAATCTGTAGATTCTTATTTGAATCCATGTTGAATTTCTGTTCCTTAAGAAGACAATCATCATCTCTTAATGACATATCATATCCATTAGAATTTCTTCCTTTAAGAATAATGTATTCAAAGAATCTCTCTTATTGTATAATTATGAAGCAGTGGTATTACATAATATGGATTTAACACAACCTGCTAAATGATAAATCACATTAACCCTATCATGAAATCCCTATTATAAATTTCCCCTATTCTATTAATATCACCTTATAAGAAACTTAATTATGGGCATAAGTTCCATGATCAGAGATATCTTATTTACAGGTTTCAAGAAAGTTAACTTATATGTTTAAATACAATATATGGCAATGTAATAATAATAAAGATAAAAGAGCATACTTTTGAGATAAATTCTATTATATCCATTATATTTGATTATTTGAGACTTTTTTCTAAAATTTCAAATAGCTTAATTTGTACTGTAAACATCAATGGTTCAGGATGTCCTACGATATTGTAAACGGAATTATGTGGCTGAAGAGAATTTGACTCTTTTTCATTACCATGTGTTCTTATCATGTTGATCTAAAACCCAATCTACCATTATTCTTGAAAGATAATATCCTAATAGAATAAGGGGACATCTTTTATGGCACGTTTGCAAGTGATCGTAAAGTGAAATTTTGGAAAACGCGGTTGGACACTTCATACGTGAACATTATTCTTCTCATTATGTACAGGTCTTTGATCACTGGTCCACAGATATTGACAATCATTTTCTGATGCAGTCTTTGAAACATCAAATCCAAAACCTGATATCGGTAGCATCACCACAATTCCGAATAATTGATCATTGTATCAAATTGGAATCAATGTGTTGTCCACCGTTGGTACCGCGCACGAGTAACTTATCTAAATTTTTATTTAGTAAAATAAGAATTACATTATCTAGCGTGGAAATTGAATTATAAATATGATCAGTTAAATGATTATTTTGAACAAGAGGCTTTTTTTGATACATTTTTTTTTTCTTTCAAATAGCTCATGCTATTAACGGATTGGCTTACTAAAGAGAAAGAAGAAATGATCAAAACTTTGGATGGAATTTTGATCACATACCCGTGATAACTATGCCTGACATTACGGGTGTTTATTGTTAGTCAATTTTCTGCTCTTTATCTTCTCCTCTCATACTAATTATTGTATTAATCTTTTTTCCTGAAGATCGGCGTTCATCCCTTTATTATATATTGCACATTGCCTTGAGGCAGGTTTCGCCATATGAAACAAGCCAATCTTTTTCTTTTTGTTAAAGGAAGTAACCAAGAATGGGCGCCAGAACACTTATGACATAGGTTCCTTCGGACATATAATCATTAAACAAATTCAACAACAATTAATTCTACCCTATATAAGGCTAGTTTCGTTAGTGTTATCACACTCTCAATGAATAAAATATTCAAATAAAATATATTTATATATGCTTCACAAAATGCAATACAGGTCCCTTTCAAATGAACCAATTTCTCAGCATTTGATTAAGATTTTCTTTGGTCTTCTTAATATCGCGATGAACAATACTTTTAAGAAATAACTTAACCTTTTGGTTCATATTATCATTTGTGTCTACTTTTCCCTCTTCATTCCTTACGCATCTGCACAACAATACCTTTATCTAACGTTCCTAGGGAGTCGTCTTCGTTGTTTAAATTGAAAAAAAAAAATTACATCAAGCTGATATTTTGTCAATTTTCTCTGATATTAATTTCACTAGTAATCCAATCTACACTTTTTCCGCCGACAATAGCTAAATCCGCATTGAATTCATCACCCTTTTCGTTTATATCATGATCATTCTGATTTCCAACTATAAAAGGATTTGGTCCAGGTCGCTTGTGAATGTGAACCGGAAAAGTATCATCTCTTTTTCTTCTTCATCTCCCGGCGCAATATTTCATTCAGAAGTTCGTGGCTGTTGTTTGTGATCGCCAAAGTATTAAATCGCAAAACAATCAGTTCATATTCTTGCAATTTTAAACAAAAAAAAAATGCGAGTATATGCCAAGTTCTTATAATTTGTTCGGGGGACGCTTGGGGATCTCGCAACTACCGGTGTGTAGCAAGCTTTTGCTGCTGCACTTGTAGCATCCCTTGCTACATCTTCGATTTTACGCGAATAATTACAATGTATAAGAAAAAAGGAAAGGTAGACGATAAATTCATTCAGAACAAAGTAGGATAGAATACCTTATTAATATTTCATTGATTTTACTTTCAACTACAGCTTTTATCATATTTTCTCGATGTTCCTCCCAAATCGTCGCGTTTACAATATTTCTTGACTTCTGTAACTATGAGTATCCAGAAGGAAGCGAACCGTAAGTAGATGTTATAGAATAAATATCAAAAATTCAAAATTAATCGCGCAGTCACACATGCCATAGTGGGACCTTTAGGTCCAGACCATGGTATGCTACCCACTTAAGGCAAGCAGAGGAATGCCCGTCAATCGATAGAGTCCGCAGGGTACGACTTTGCGAAAAAATTGATAGCGTAACCACACATGACATAGTGGAACCCTTAGGTTCAGACCATAACATGCTACCCACTTCAGGCAAGCAGAGGAATGCCTGTCAATCGATAGAGTCCGCAGGGTACGGTTTTACGCAATCTCGATACAACAGATTAAAACAGACCTTTAGCTGTTTCTTGATAACTTTTGCCTTGCACCATTCACGACAAATCTTATTAAGTGATTAAGGAGTATTTCGGGCTCACTCGCCAGTGTTTTATGTGCTTCATCGAGTGACGAGCCGGGCATCTCATTGATAAAATAAAGATCCCAATCCGCTACACCGTTGTGTAGATTGTATTATCTTTCTCCCGGTACTCTGATAGGAGAAAATACGCGTTAACATTTACTAGTATGAAAATGAAAGGATAACATGAACTTACTTGGGTAATTGAGTTTCTCTCGTTCTTGGACATATTCACAATACAAGAATTCGGAGGATCTATCTATCCTTACTTATATTATGATTAAAATAAAAATAGTAATAAGTGCGAAACAGGATATGAAAGTTATGAACAATAAGTAAATCGAAGTTTATATTGTACACATGCGTAACTGTGAATTTAACGATAAAAAAGAATAAACTGATCTCAAAAAATCAAAAGTCATTCGAGATAATGATCACATGTTTAAAGGTTAGATATTCCAAATGACGTCATGATCGACTATAAAGCGGATCTATTGAGTAATCGAGATTATTTCATTTTCCCGGGACGAACGTCTACTGAGAGCGACATATGCCTGACTGAGGAAAAGATGTTCCCGTCTAACACCAAACATACTTTTGGTAAAGTTAAACCTTGGTTTTATGTACGGTAAGGGCGAAGCAATTCCGCAATGGGTTTGTTTATAGATAATATCGATTATAGACCAACTCACGGAGACTCTAGCGTATTCTTCTTCCGAAGGGTTAACGTCAACAACTACGCCTATTGTACGTTACAGATACCACGAGAGAGAAGTTATTGAGATATATCACACAAGCGCCTAGTTGGAGAAGAACGGAAAGGGGGAGGTTTTGTTTTGGGTTTAAACATTTTGCTCGAGGAAGAAGGATCACGTTGCACAGAATTTACAACATCCTTTGATTGAGAAATCAGGAATTTATTTTCGAGTACTGGAAGGAGATCCATATCATTCTATTAATCTGCTGCGCGTTTTCCTTAAAGCCTACAATATGTGTTGTGTTGAAGCTGAAGTGTGAACTGAAAACCCTGAATTACGCTGTCCCAAGTCTGAGCTGAAATTGTTATTTAGTCTAATCTCTTCCAACATGGAGTATAATTCTGGATCGTTATTTTGGCGACGAAGACTATATCTCCTCTTTCAAAATCCTCAATATAGGTTTCAATATTGTAATCGGAAGTTATGAATGCTTTAACTCTTAGATAAACAATCTTTGTTGGATCATCTGGGTCTAATCTAGAGACAGTTGTTATTTCCTTAACCGTATACTCTTGCGTGAAACGCTTGTTATTCTCGTGAACGTAACAGATCGTTGATATTTTGGAAAAAATTTTTTTGAGGCTTTTACTTTAGAATCCAAATTGAGAGAGAAAAACAATACGATTTCTCTATAGTTCTAAGAGATAATATTTGTACATGGATACATATTTCTCTGAAGGGTTGCATAAATAGAAGGGACAATAATAAATACAATCGAGTAATTTAGCATTTGCATTATATATTTAAATTTGCGGAAAAATCATACATGAGAAAAAAAAAATACTCATGAAGAAGATGGATGAGCATCATGAAATAACGTATATGATATATCTCGTAATAACGATTCCTATTCAGTAATTTGAAAAAAGGTTTCTGGTGTACCTCGTCAGGCGCGACCATGAAATTGACGCGTCTGCTCATTTCACCTATATCTTTCGGTATGTCCACTAGCATTATTGCGATTGAAGACATTTATTTTTCTTTTAACTATTTTCTCCTTTTCAGACCTTAAGAATTGAAACAAGTAATACTTCCAAGGAATTTCAAAGAGAGTAGGATGAGAGGGTCCTAGGAAGATTAGAAGAAAGGGAAAGAAACAAATGCCGTTAAGGCAATGGTGAATTTAGAATTACACATCAACATGACTTGGAAATTTGATTATCGTTATCACAACTTAGTTCATCTCATCAAGAATTTGGTTAGATTAGAAACAATTCTTATCCGAAGAATAGGTCAATGTGGTCAATCTGTGTGAGGAGCTTTTAATAGCCGAAATAAATCAGGTTTGGGGTATAGGATCAGATGATCGAGTTTGGATCATTGCAAGGTCGCATCAACTAGAAGATAACCGTCCTTGGGTTTATCTTATTCAGATGATTGACGTAGTAAATAATACAATTACATACATGATTTAATTAATCATGCGTTACCGGCTAGTTACTATACGCTATAGTGTAGAACTGTCGACTATTCTACACCCACCATGGCAGGAACTATTTTAAGTGTAAACTACGCTAGAATAAATAATCACCCTTTGGATGAATTATAATTATCGATCATCACGCGATTGTTAAATTAGATGAGAGTTTTTATAGAATATGTTATAAAATTTTTCACACTTTTCTTTATTGGAAAATAAAGTTGAATTTATTATGATGAAAATAATAATTATCGAATTTTTTATCATATTGTATAATTTTTTAAGATGGTGCATTTTGGCCAACGAATTATTAAATTTATTGAAGATACATATACTGTAGTGTTTTTTTCGTATCCCAGTTAGTATATCCAGAATAGCAGTGATAATTAAAATATAAGGAAATTAAAATTTACCGAGTTTGGAATTTGAATCCTATTGAGAGTTTATTCAGTACAACATCTTAAAAGAGTTTAGTTCGTATTAAATCTTCTCGAATTCGGATTCCCTTTTAAAGAAGTTTTCAAAAAAAAAAAAAAATCAACTTTTAACCGCGGTACTGTCGTGCAATTAATATTTTATGTAACATAGATTTCATTGAGTAATAAAACCCGTTCTTGCGTTCCCAAATATTTTGATCAAATGATCACAAATAAATTAATCATATCTCTTACATCTCTAAAAAAGATTTCGTATATAATTGTATGTATACGTGACCGAAATTTCTGCTCTGATTATGATGTTTTAAGTACCAAAAAAAAAAAAAATTCTTGTGGTGCGTCCAATCTATCCGAAAGTTTAGTTGTATCAAAGATGACAAATTCTAATGTCTCGTTGAGAAACCTTTGGTCCTTATCCAACAATGGACCTCAAAGTTGGAATCCCTAGAAGTTATTGAAAGATGATATTTATTGGGTTTTATCTCATCCGTATGATGTCATATTTGAGTTCATATTTCGCAATACAATTTGTGCAATACGATTTGAAGAAGTTCTTAATGATGAAGCAACTTGTGAAATTAATCTTAAATATGGGAGAAATTGGATCAGTATAACACAACTTGCTTTATGGACTCTTGTCACGGTTCCAATTTTTATTTTCTACCCTCTTTTGATGTTATCAGCCTTTTAAAAAGAGAAAATTCGTCCACCAAGACAACAAACTAAAGATGATGAGAAATGGTTTTTATCAATGGAATAATAGTAAACGAAGAATGATTAGACCAAAACTGCAAATATTTGGAGGAACGTTTCGGGGTAGGAGTTACAGGGATTCTTAATAGAAGTTATGGTATTTTTTGGGATTTTTTGGAAGCCGATTCTCGAAAGAAGTTTCAATTTTGAAACCATGCCAGTACAATGAGCTACAAATAACTTTCTCGGAGAACTTAGGAATAAAAAGGTTAAAGTCGTTTGGTTGATTTCACATTCCTAAGGAACTATTATTGCATCTTTAACTATAAGAAAACTTTACATGGAGTTAAGTTATACGAATGAGCAGGAATTTCTTAAAAACTTGAAGTATATACATTCGCAAATGCATGTTGAGATTTCATAAATCCATCTGGATTGATTGATTGCATTGAACATTACGCAAATAAATGAGATCCAATTGCGATGTTAGGTATTCTTAATGAAACTGCTGGTAATCGTATCGAAGGAAACGTTTTTATTAATGAAATGAGAAACGAGGGTAAGGGACATCTGTTCAACTCGTTCTATAGTCTTAATGCAATAGATTACGTGTCTCCCGAAGGAGCAAATTGTATTTTGTTAAACCTCCCAGGAAGAGTAAATGATCTGCTCATTAATATTATTTGATATTGAAATTGTTGGAATTTAAGAATGATAGGAGTGATAAATATGACAAATTGTTAAATATAATTAATAAATAAAGAAATTGAATTATTGAATTTTATTATACTTGACGAAGCCTCACTTTTTTTACATATATTCCCGAATATACCTTTAAACACATTGAAAAGATTTAGTGTGTTATTATTATAATAGGTTCATTAAAAGATGATGATTGTAAACGAATCCCCATAGAACAAAAGGAAGTACTTTGCCAAAACATGCGTCAAAAAACCCGCCAAAAAAAAAACACTTGATGCGGCGCAGTAAGAATAGGGTGATTCAGGTATGATTATAATGCAAGTATTAATTTATATAATACAGGTATGATTAAGTATGATTTATGTTTCATTTCATTTTTATTGTCCTTTTATATATAATTTAAATATTAAATATTCTATTTGCAGAATATTACTTACGATAATTAAAAGATCACATAACTCTCAACATGAGAATTAACTTTTTATGTCATTTATAATTATGTACTTTCTGTCGTTATAATTTGACATATTGGCGTAAGTAATCTATTTTTAGATGAACAATCAAATAATCGGGTTTAAAAACTTGATACTTTTGACATAAATTCTTTAAATTGATTTTCGTTCTACGCTCATAAAAATCATTAAAGTGAGGTATCACACGATTAAAGTTGTTATGACTTATAATGCATCAACATTTGACACATTAAAGAAAGAAACGAAAAGAAAGAAAATCACAATTTCTCACACTTAATTAGTAGATCAAAGAAATTTCCTAAAATTGATAAATTTCATTGTTCAAAAAGCACGAAATCCTTCGCCTAAACAAAAAATCTCTTTGATACATAAATTTTCAACAATTAAATGATGTAAATTTGCAGATAAAAGTACGACAACTAAGGAAAGATAACATTATTATCATAATTATACGGAAAGAAATCCATAAATCGGAACATTTTATATATAAGACAAGTTTCATATACAAATAATAAAATTAAAATTAATACTTTAAATACTTTGTAATGATCTCTGTTTATAAATAAAAAAAAAATAATAAATAAATAAACAAAATTACAAAACGAGATTATATAATATAAAAGCTCCACGATCTGTTTTTACAAAGGAGGAAGTTACACGAAAAGTTTTACATTTAGAATATTGCGAAACAGAAATGTTTTTTTATAAATAACATAAAAGTTTTTATTTCAAAAAAAAATAAAAATAAAAAAAAAAAAAATTTTATGCATATTAGAAAGAAAAGAAAAAAAAAAAAAAAAAAAAAAAAAAAAAAAAATGTAAGGCAAAATAAAATGATTAACGCCAATAAAAATATTAAGTGCGCAGTTAATTATGCGAAACTTTAAAAATTTTTTTTTTAAACAATTTCATATGATATAAAACCAAATAAGTAATAAAAAAAAACTTGTTATGGTGTTATTAAATGTTTTTAATTTAACCTCGAATAAATATAAATAATATATAATAAATTATTTATTTAAAAAAGCCAATCCAGATTACCAAAATTAGGAATGATGTGACTGTTTGTCAAAAATTGGAATAATGGCGATCCCGGATTTGGTTTGATTTTGATTGTGGTGTTTCGGAAGTACAAAACGCGGTACGACGTGTTCTTTTTTTATGAATAGAGACCTATTTTTCGAATTATTAATTTTTTTCTTTCAATGAAAGCCAAATTGAAAAAAAAATTTCTATGATTTCTATGACGTAACTTATATTAATATATATGGAATTTACTTGACATCAGTATACTTTCTGCTTACGAATAATGTTTTGTTTATACCCCCGCATTAATTCCTTGTTTAAATATTCTTTCTCAACCTATCGTTTATTCAACTGTCAAAAAGTAATTGACAGTTGACAAAGAAATTTTTTCTTTTATGGTTGGAAATTCTGCAGGGGTAACTTATTTTCTTATCTATTATTTTTTTTTTTTATTTTATTATATTATAATTTACTTTATATTCATATCTATTTTTTTTTTTTTTTTTTTTTTCTTCTTTCATTCATTACTTTTTACAAATAACTTTGGTAAGACTGGTAAGACTATCAGTTTTGACATATTTTTTCAATAGAATAATACAATAAACTAATTTGATGATTTTTTGTTCAACGCCCATTATCAATTATTATTGATTCTGCAGTAATATGTGTTATATTTACAATGACCACCTGACTATTCCCTTTTCCCCGCATAAAATTGTGCGCGGGCTGGGGATCTAATTCTCATTTAGGTGTCTTTGTTTAAAATAGGAATATGCGTTGATGATCTTATATTTCTGATATGATATATTTTAAAAAAAATTTTTTTTTTTTTTTTCCTCTTTTCTCGGATTATAGATAAGGCGTTAATAATTAAATAAACTTAATAAATGAATTTTCCTACAATTATATTCCGAAAACAATCCAAATTTTTTATAACATCACTCTCTGTTTATCTTATTTTCTCTCAAATATTGTAAATATTTTTTAAAAAAAAAAAAAATAAAATTTTATTAAATGTTGATACCGGACGTACTTTGCGAAATTTTTAAATACCTTGATGACCGAGACGAAGTAGTTGGTTCAAAAACATTTCGAAGTTTACATTCTTGCCTCTTAGTTAATAGACGTTGGTGTGAAAGTGCCGTTTCTATTTTATGGAGCAATCCTTTTCATCGTTGTCATAAGAGAGGAGGAAAAGCTCTTGTTCAAATTTTACTTAATTGTCTCAATCATGAGGAACGGCAAGATCTTCTCGAAGATGGAATTTATTTACCTTTCAATAAATCAGATTGTCCAATCTTTGATTACCCCAACTTTTTAAAAAATTTAGATTATTATCAAATGATTTTATTCGTGAGGTCTTGGTGTAGTCTTTTAGATGATACTAGTGATCAATATGTCGTCGCTATTTTAAAATCACTTTTGAGACTTTTTGCTGACAGGTCAGCATCCCTCTCGTCACTCACTATTCGTAGTGCTGGATTAGATGACGATAAATTCATGTTATTGGCTAGTCCAGAAGTTACCCCTCTAATTAGACCTGTGAGGAATCTTACAATTAGTTGCTATTTTCCAAAAGACAATCTTTTAACTGTGTTAGCAAAGAATTGTAGAAATCTTGTAAGTTATTATCATATATATTTACATGTATCTTTAAACCAATTAATTAATTAATTATAAAATTTTTATTCTTTTTTTTTTAGCACTCACTTAGAATTAACAATTTAAGCGCGTACGATGAGACATCGATTCATAATGCAAAAAAATTGAGTATACTTATAGAATCTCAAAGAGGATTAAAACAAATAGTATTTTCACGTTGTAGGGCATTTATTAACGTTATAATGCCTTCATTAGCAAAACAAAAACGTACTTTAAAACATATTAGATTTCGTGGAGTTGATTTTGATGAATGTTGTAAATGGGACGCTTTAAAATCTTGTACAAAATTAGAAAAATTAGAAATTACAGAATGTTACAATTTAGATTTTAACATGGTGTCTCCTTTATTTAAATCTCATCATCGTAATTTAAAAGATGTTGGAATTCGTTCTTGCGAACCTTGTGAGGTTAATGATGATCTGGAGGCTTGGGCTTACATGATTAATACTCGGAGACGTCGTAGAAATTCATCATCTTCAACTTAACCTTTAGAATTTTTTTTTTTTTTTTTTTTTTTTTAAAAAAAAAAACAAACAAAACGAAACAAAAAGAAAAAAGAAAAAAAGAAAAAAGAAAAAAAATTACGATAAAAAGAAACTTCAAAAAAAAAACCAGCACACTCACCATTACATTAAGAACTTTGTTTTTTGCCTTTTTTTTTCTAAAAAAAAGGAATTAAAAAAAAAAAAATTATAGATTTTTTTTTGTCTTTGCCGGGAAGTTAAAAAAAAAACCAAAAAAAAAAAATACTTAGAAAATTTTGTCGGGAGCAAAAAAAAAAAAAAAAAAATTTAAACAATTACTGTGATTAAAAAAAAAAAATTTCTATGATTATTTGTTTATATTTACAAATACCATAATTAAGAATTTTTAGAAACAAAAAGAAAAAAAAAAACTTAAGTGTACATAAAAAAAAAATATATATGTAAAATGTATAGATTAGTTATTATAAGATATAAAAATAAATAAATAAATAAATAAATAAATAAAAAAAAAAAAAGATTAGATTTTTTATAAGTCGATTTAAATGAATAATTTTAAATTATTTAATTGAATTAAAATGTCAATTGTCGTCAATGGTGCAATGATCTCTTCATTACTATTGTTTTCTTTTTTTTTTTCACAAAGAAAAAGTAATAATGATTGTGACAGGATGAACTAACCAAAAATTACATCTATAATTTATTGCTACTAAGGATCGATCTATCGATCTTTTTTTTTTTTTTTGTCACATAATACGTTGCTGCGGCTCGAAAGTCGAAAATTTACAAATGAGCCAATCATCAAACACCTACTGACTTCTCTATTATCCAATCAAAATTGAATAGTTTGAAATTTTCTCTTTTTTTAATAAAATAATCAAAGCGTTATGTGCAAAGTACGCCACAATCAAATTAGCGTGTAAAAATTATGATAATGCATTAGAATCTCATGTTTAAAAATTCCGAATGACACAGACCATATAATTTTTCGCGTGTTTTAGCAATTGTGGCTACACAAATTTCATAATTTTCCTGTCAGGCTGTCACTTTTGAAAGACAATATCTACGATCTTTCTTTAAAACGCCGTATTTCTTTGTTAAGTATGTTTTATTAATAGATTTAATTTAAAAAAACGAGTTTTTTTAGAAAAACACGTTTTCTATAATGCTAGAAGAAGGAAAGAACACGTTTTTCTATAATGCTAGAAGAAGAAAAGAACACGTTTTATTCTTGTTGATGATTCGCGTGTAAAATATATTTGTGCTGCATTGTGACTAACTTACCTATTGTGTTACTAAACTTTTCAATTCACTTATTTACACAACTGCGCACAAATTATGCATTATATAATTACTTAAAAAGTATAATATATAATCACAAAAACTTTATCATCATAAATATTTACGGATATTGTAAAAAGATAGAAGGGATTTTCTCATTTTTTTATCCCGGTAATTTACTGAATAGTTTTTGAATATCCTTTTTTATTCTTATTCTATAATATAATTTTTGCATAAATTGAACTTTAATATCTAAAATAGATTACTTTTCTCTTAATTTGGGTTTTATTGAATAATCCGGAATAAACCTGAAATAAATGAGCCTAGTTTAGAAAAATATCAAGTGAGATATATTATAATATTAACTTAATTTGCATAATGTTGATATAATTTACTATTATAATGTTGTGATATATAAGGTTAAAAAGTTTATTAATTGATTAAATTGGAGTATGATAAATGATGCAGTGTTATTCAAAAAAATTTTTTTTTTTTTTTCTTGCTTTTTACTTTTTTGTAAATTTTTTTGTGTAATGTCATCCGTTCATTGTTTTATAATAAGAAAATTTTCATTGTATTGTATTTAGAAATTTTTCTTTTCTCTCGCTTTCTCTCTTTCTTTTTAAAAATGGTATAGTTGTAATTGCTCAATTTAATGGGGTATTGTTGTTTTTTTTTTTTTTTTTAAAAAAAAAAAAAAAAAAAAAAAAACGGAAAAACTATTAAACGAACTAATCGAATTTTCGAACCAAAATATTTACGCAATTTAATTATAACAACTATTAATAGGAAAGAACGTTACAAATAAAAAATTAGTAAGGGGCACTAAATTAGGTAAATTTAGCACGTAATCCCTGATTTTCCCATTGGAATTCCATAATAAGGAATTTTTTTGATGAACGTATTAAAAATTGCTTTTTCTCCTCCGTTCTTCCCTATCTTTTCTTTTTTTTTTTTTTTTTTTTTTTTAAAAAAAAAAAAGGATATTCAATCAATAGATAGATTTACGTATGACATTATAAGATGAGCGGTTCATCCCAAAAACATCAGTATTCAGTGGAGGTGGCTGGTGCACCAGATATTCCTGGAGAAGGAAAACCTCGTCGAAATGCACTTTCTCCTGATAAATTAATTTCTTATCCTGATGGAGCTACTTCTTTATATGAAAATTTTTTATGTGGTGTTAAAAAAGCAGGTAAAATTATTTTAAAAATAGATTTAGTATATGTTATTATATCATCATCACCATATTAATTATAAATTAAATAATAGGTGACGGAAATTTTTTGGGTCATCGAGAAATTGTAAATGGAGTTGCAGGTCCTTATGTATGGGAATCTTATAATACGGTTCAAACCCGTGTTGCTAATATTGGTTCCGGATTAAGAAAATTGGGATTGAATCCTAAAGAACCTTTAGGATTTTTCTCAATTAATACTCCTGAATATGTTATTGCTCTACTTGCTTGTTATCAATATAATTTCATCCCAGTTCCATTGTATGATACTTTAGGTGCTGATGCTATTGAATATATTGTAAACCAAACTGAGATGAAATATTGTTTTGCTACTTCTAACAAAGGTAGAGTTCTTCTTGATATGAAAGAATCGTTACCAACTCTTCAAACAATTATTATTTCTGATGATTATGATCCAGAATTAAATGATCTTACAAATGCAAGTAATGTTAGAATTTCAAAATTTACGGATTTAGAAAAAAATGGTTCTGTTGAACCTGTTGAAGCTGAAAATCCTAAACCTGATGATATTGCATCTATTTGTTATACTTCTGGTACAACTGGTACACCTAAAGGTGTGGTCTTGACTCATAAAAATTTCATGGCAGTAGTTGGTAGTATTCAATATCTTGCTGATCGAGGAAAGATGTTTAATGGAACGCCAAATGATGTACACATTTCTTATCTACCATTAGCTCATGTGTTTGAATTAGCAAACATGTCTTATATGATTTATGCTGGTGTTTCGGTTGGATTTTATCAGGGTGATACCTTAAAGTTATTGGATGATATTGCTGAATTGAAACCTACTGTATTTATTTCAGTACCACGTTTACTTAATCGTGTTTATGATAAAGTAATGGCTGGAGTTAAAGTCAAAGGTGGTATTGCGCAATGGACGTTTAATGCAGCTTATAATGCAAAGAAAGATGGCTTAAATCATGGAAGTGTTGATCATTGGATGTGGGATCGATTGGTTTTTGCTCCAATTAGAGCTAGACTTGGAGGTAGAGTTAAATATATGTTATCGGGTTCTGCTCCAATTGCACCGGATGTCATGGATTTTTTGAGAATCGCTTTCTCAGCTGATGTATATGAAGGTTATGCTCAAACGGAAAATGCTGCCGGTTTAACTGTGGTAAGTATATATGTATAGAGTATTATTATTATTATTTTTTTTTTATTGTTTCACTTTTTTAATTTTTAATATTTGTCAAGTCCTTGGGTGGAGATACTGCATCCGGTCATGTTGGTCCACCACAAGTTTGTTCAGAAGTTAAATTGGTTGACGTACCGGAAATGAATTATACATCTCAGGATAAACCTTATCCTCGAGGTGAAATTTGTGTTCGAGGTCATACAATTTTTCGAGAATATTATAAACTTCCTGACAAAACTGCCGAAACCATTGACAAAGATGGATGGTGTCATACTGGCGATATCGGATTATGGGATGATCAAGGTCGTTTAGTTATTATTGATCGGCTTAAAAATATTTTTAAACTGGCTCAGGGTGAATATATAGCTCCTGAAAAGGTATGAAAATTTCACATTCATTTCGTCATAAAAAGATCACAGTTTAAATTTATAATTATTTTTAGATTGAAAACATATACTGTAAACATGAACTTGTCCTTCAAGCATTTGTTCATGGTGATTCTCTACAGGCTTCATTAGTAGGTGTTATCGTTCCTGATGAAGAAATTCTTATGAAATGGGCTGAACAAAATGGTCTTGGAGGCAAATCTTTCGAAGAAGTTTGTAAAGATCCTAAAGTTAAAAATCATCTTCTTCAAACTCTTATTAAATATGGTAGAGCAAATGATTTAAAAGGGTTTGAATGTGTAAAAAATATTTATGTAACGCATGAACAATTTACTGTAGAAAATGATTTGCTTACTCCAACTTTTAAATTGAAAAGACATCAAGCTAAAATCAGATTTCAAAAAGAAATCCAAGAAATGTATGCAGAAATTTCTCAATAGAAGTATAGTCATGTCATTTATGTTATTTAATTAATTTTAAATTAATTATTAATTTTTCAACATTCACTTAAGTTTATTAACAATCAAATTTCTGTGCAAGTATGTAAATTGAAATAAAAAAAATTTATTAATATTTACACTTTAGGACATACAAACTTAACTTTGGTTTTCATAATATATAAAAATTCTGCCAATAACCCGGCAACCAGGCTTTTAATTTCAAAAATTTTATATATGAGATTTTTTCAATTTTTAAAAATTCTCACCTGGCATTTATGGCAAAACCCGGTAAAACTCAGAATAAGGTAGAAATTATATCATTAGATTCGGAACACTAATCCGAGTATAGCGGTATAGTCCATTTCATTTTGATCTCTACCGAGTTTTACCGTGTTCCTCTCAACAAGAAACATGTCCCGTACATTATGAAATCAGCTGTAAAACTTAACAAAAACTGACCCGGCCGGATATGAAAACCACTTTGTGTAATATTAAATTATTAATATTTACATTTTATTGATATTGCACCATTAATATTTACACTTTATTCAGTATTGCACCATTGATATTTACACTTTATTCAGTATTGCACCATTGATATTTACACTTTATTCAGTATTGCACCATTATTTATTTAACACTTTATTCAATATTGCACCATTAATATTTACACTTTATTCAATATTGCACCATTAATATTTACACTTTATTCAGTATTGCACCATTAATATTAACAACATTTAATAATCTCCCACTTTCTAAAAGTCCACAATCATTTAACCCTTTCTTATATCTATTAATTATCCAAAATTTCAATTCATCATTAATATCAATGATAGATTGATTCTTTTCTATTATAATTAATTTTAATTTCTTAAAATTATTAATATCATCAATATTATTATTATTATTATTATTATTATTATTATTATTATAAAAAGATGAAATATGATCATAATTTAATCCAACACAATTAATTATTTTAAAAATTTCCAAATTAGTAGAATTCATTAAAATCTTCCATAAAGGATTAATATTATCGATTTTCGTATTTAATAATATTAAACTTTGAAGATCATTATTAGATGATAATGATGAAATAAATGATGATGTATATTTTATAGAATTAATTAATTTAAATTCTTTTAATCTTGTTTGTGATTTTATTAATGTACATAAATTCTTTGCCATGATATCTTCCATATCATTTGGTAATTTCATTAAACCCAATAACGGAGTTCTCAAATGTAAGATTTCCTAAAATACAAAAAAAAAAAAAAAGGTAAAAGGGTTAATCATTACATTCGCATTCTTTTCCATAAAAAAAAAAAAAAAAAAAAAAGTGAATAACTTACCAAATTATTTACTATCGAAGAAAATTTTTGTAAAAATTTAATGGAAGGATAATAAGAATAAATTTCCAAATAAAGAAATTTCAAATTTTTAATTAATGGAATAAATTCAGGATCAATTAATTCCATATATCGATTTAAATTATAATTATTCCAATAAACATGATTTGGTAAAATGAAAAGACTATTTAATTCCACGGATTTTTTTATAAATAATCTTAATATGAATTTTATGATCAATGAAATATGATGATTATTAATAGTAGTAGTGGTAGTGGTAGTAGTAAAAGAATTATTATTATTATCATTAATACTATTATTATTTATCGAATTATTATTATAATTCACATTTTTATACCATTCTTCAATTGAAATTATCATGAAATCGTAATGTAAATGTTTTATCATTGAAATATAATCAAAAGTAAAATTCTTCTTATTATTCTTATTATATAATGATTTCTTTAATGATAAATTGATATTGTCATTATCATTATTATTGTCATTATTTGATAATGATAATATTGTTGATATTAATTTGGAATTTCCTTTTTGTGCGTAATAAAATGGGTGTTTCCATAATATTGGAACAACTAATTGACACCATTGACGATTTAATAATAAACATGAATATAATGTTTTTATATCATTCGTTTGAATGAAAAATAATATTTCTTCAATTATATCAGATGGAATATGAAAAGGAACTTTTATTTCGTTTTTTATGAAATTTACCATTGTTAAAACGTTTTTTTATTTATTATTGTTAAAAAAAGGGGGTTTTTTTTTTTCAAAAAATTTTAAAAATTATTCTTCTCCCGAGAATTTGGTCTTTTATTCGAATTATTTCGTTGTACGATCGAACAAAAAAAGAATATGGTTCGATTTCACATATCAGTTTCACAAATGTCGGATGATTCGCACAATGGTTAATTTATGTAATTTATGGCTTTTTTTTTGCGAATCTTTAAGGTGATTTCATCTTTTGCGAATGAAATGCCATTTATTATTATGTCATAAGTCATATGCCTACTTAAAATGGAATCAATATGGAAAAAACCGAATGATTTTTTTTTTTTGTTAAGGTAATCCATAATCATCTTTTACAAAAAAAAAAAAATTTATTTTTTTTTGAACTTTGCGGGTCGATAATGAGCCGCAGTAATATTTTTTTTTTTTTTTAAAAAAAAAAAAAAACGCGTTTTTTAACCAATCGAATTCTTTTTAATCCTCTTTTTTTTTAAATAATTTTTTTTTTTTTTTTTTAAAGAAAAAAATATCCATCCAACTGATATTCAATTTTCTATTGACAAAAAAAAATTTTTTAAAAAATTTTTTTCCGCCAATCCTAAATTCAAATTCCTAAACCCTAATGAAAAAAAAATATATGCTAAATGCTATATAAAAAAAAAAAAAAAGAAATATATATATATATTTATACAAAAAAAAAATGTTTTTTTTTTCTTTTTTTTTTTTTGCGTGGAGAGATTTTTTTGATGTTTTTTTTTTTCTTTATGTATATGTAAATCTATTTTTAAGATGAATTATTAATAATTGTATCGAAAAATATATTATCATGATATAATTATTTTAATTTTATATACCGAAAAAAAATAAGAAAAAATGTTTATAAGTCAGAATCATCATCTGAATCTTCTACAGCATCTTCTTTGATGGTGGTTCCATTCATATTATTTATCCAAGTTTTAAATTTTTCACAACCTCTTCCATATTGTAACATTTTAACTTCTTCTAACTCGGGAAAAGTGGCATTGATCAAAGGGGTAAACATTTTTTGGGTTATTCCTTTACATAACCAAAATTCTAAATTTGTTAGCCTATGACAAGTTGCCAATCCGTCCCATGGTCCACAATCTCTAAAATTCACTAAACGAAATTTCACTTTTCTTAACGAGATTGATTGCGTATCTAAAGCCGATATTATATGACCAAGGTACGCTTTACAATCAATCATATCTAAAGTTATTAATGATTTTTGTGCTTTTATTAAACGACGTAAAGATATTGCAGCGGCATCTTTTTGCAATGGTGTTGTATTATTGTTAGTTGTTGTTGTCGTATCCGATGTTTCCGTATCTTGATTCCCATACCAACCACGAAGTTGTAAATATTCCACATTTTTACATAAATCCGGTAATCTAACCAATAAACCGTGTTGATTATAATCAAATCCATCAAGAGAAAGGGTTCTAACTGATGTAATTAATCCTCTGATTTCAGGTTCAGCTAAAATCATAACTTTTTCATCATGATAATCTTCTCCAAGGGATGAAAGTTTTAATGAAGATAAAGGACCAGAATTATGTAAAAATAATCTTAATAATACTCTCATAACAGATAAGACAGCATGTGGTCTTCTTTTTGGTAAAGCTGCACACCAAGCTTCTACAGCATATAACATTTCACCATAATCAAGATGACGCATGAATGAAGGATAATTAAACATCGGTATAGGAGAAACCGTAGGTAATTTTATTCTTTTAAGTTTTAAATCTCTTCTTTCTTCAACATCTAATCCTCTTAAATAAGTTGTAATTAATTTACGACCTCCATTATGAAAAGGTCCAAAAGGTCTTCTCCATAATATTCTTACTGCGCTTGTACACCACTGACGATTTACTAAAGCGCAAGAGTGTAAATTTTTTAAAGCAACATTATCATAATAATAATAAACTGATGAATGAGTATCTGCTTCTGCGACCAAAGAAAATATTTCTTCAAGAACATCCGAAACTAACGATGGTTGTTGTGAAGGTTCTAATTCTAACCTAAAAAAACGAAACGAAATACATATATATATATATATATATATAAAAAAGGGTTTAACGTTAGTATACTTCTTTAATTTATATTTGTACTTTTTTTTTTTTTTAAAAAAAAAAAAAAAAAAAAAAAAAAAAAAAATAAAGGGGTTGTAAAAATTTGTAAAAATTTGTAACAACGCATCATCATCATTTAACGTCCAATAATATTTCAGAAAAAAACAAAAAAATAAACAATATAAGAAATAAGGAAATATTTCTTTTTAGGGTTAAAATACGCACTGAGGCAAAAATTGAGAAAACTCCTTGAATCTTTTTTTCCTGAGCATTTTTTTACCCGCATTAAGATTTTTGCTATATATAGTAAGGAAAAACCATGTGGAAATAACGTTAATAAAAAAAAATGCTTAGAAGTATAAAGAAATAACCAACTTGATGAAATTTTGCGACAAGCTGTTAACCTCTGTTGTAGTCGTAGTGGAGGGAACGTCCATCCTATAAGGGAAATTTAAAATATATATACTTATATATAAAGAAAACAACAAATAATAATAATAATAATAAAAAAAAAAAAAAAAAAAGGTGAGAAAAAGAAACAAGAAAAAAAAAAGAAATAAAAAATTCCAAAAAGAAATGAAATGAGAGAGAAAAAAGTTGAGAAATTAAAAAGTGAAAAGGAAAAAACTTGAAATCGACTTATTTAAGGAGTATAATGCGAAATGTTTATCGAATTACGTTGATTTGTACTGTATAATTTTTTTTATTTTTTTCAACTTTATATATCCGTAACCGATAATGAAAAGTTTGTAAAAAATGTTTGAAAATTTCCAATATTAACCATTAATGGTGATTTGATGATTTTTTTGGGCGCAGCAAAGGTAAAAAAAATAATTAACTACAAAGGTTGTGAATCATGTTCACGACAGAATATAGTCGCCGATTTTTACGTTGTCGGTGTTTAAGGTGTATATATAATAAGGGGGACAAATAAAATTTACTTTCAAGTTTTGAGGCGTTAATCTTTATTCGGTTTGTTTTTATTTATTCTTTTCTCAAAATTTATCGTTTTAGTCGGTGAAGTTCACACCGACGGGGGAAATGTGGTATTGGTGTCTCGAATAAAAATAATTGGTAAGACAGAGATCACAAAATGTGAATCATTCAAACATGTAATAAACACACATACACATATATATATAATTTTAATTTTTTTATAATTATTCAATATTATTTTATTTTCCTTTTTTCTTTTATAATAAAGAGCCCGATTTGATGATTTATAACAAACATTCATTCCGAGACAATCTTAAATAGTAAATATTATTACCGTTCGGAGAACCTTGTCCGCGGCGAAGTAAAAATGACGTAGTTGATGACGCAGTAAAGTTTCTATCGAATTTATTGGTTCAATTTGTTTACTTTTTTTTTTTTTTTTTTTTTTAGATATCCTTCAAAGGATTTGTTATGAAACTAAAACGTGTTACTGAATTTAAATAGTATCACGGTAATATTTCATTGTAAAATACCACTTTTAAAAGTTAAATGAAAGGAATTTCTAAGCAAATAATTTAGCACAAAATTTAAAATTGTTCACATGTTATGTCGTAAAGCATAACTCTTTTTCGTTTAGATTTGTTCAAAATTGAACTATTAAAGAACCCGGCTGTGTATAAAATTCCGGATAATTAACCGGAAATTTGAGGCTGCGCATTATTTATATGATTTTAAACAAGAAATATCATAAGAAAAAGGTAATTTATAATGCATGATATTTTACTATTTTTAATAATTATTTAATCTTTTTTAGAAATCTTGAATTACTTCACGCGATATTTTACTTGATTATTTTTCATACCACGCGCCAAATTTTTATAAACATTTGATTATAAATTATTATCAAAACAAATAAAATTTATGTAAATGATTTTTACCATAAATTAACTTTCCGTTCTTTAAATAATTATTTGGATTTTCCCAAACAAATTTGAAAATCTTGTTTTTTTTTTTTTTTGTTTTTCTTTGTGTCACATTATGAATCCACGTTTGGTATCAAAAGGATTTGACTTGAAAGGAGTAAAATTGATGATTAAATTGATTATTTATTTATTTATTCATTCATTTATATTTATGATATTAAAAATTTTTTGAAGTTTAGCTTGGCTCTTCCAAGTATTGTATCATTATTATTCCATTTAAAGATTCTTTAATGGCTCAATCGATCATCGTTTTCATCATATCTACTAAATGCAGAATTTTACAAATCATCCGAAATAAGAAAAGCATCAACTAAACTAACCTGATTTCTTTCAATAAACTATAAAGTAGAATTTTTAATAATTTTGCTTGTGATGAAGTTAAATATTCACTTTCAAGAAAATCTTTTCCACCGTATGTCATACGAATAAATTACACGCTGACGTCATCGCCTTTTTTCAATGACGTTTAAACTTTGGTTGATGTGAATTATATTAAAATGCTGTTTTTAAATTTTGTACCACAAGTGTGCACGCGATATTCGATTGATTTCTATCAATCTGATTACCTGCATTTGCAGTTAAATATGCTATACGATGTGGCGCGATTTTTTATTATTAATCGAAAAGTTTTTCATGAGCTAAAAAAAGGAAATGATTTTTTTTTTAAGTAAAAAGAAGATAAACGTATTTTACGATCTTTATAATTTACTTACATCGTGACGAACAGTTTGTTGAGTTTAACATAATTATCACTTTCCCAAGTCGTATTCAATAATCTTGATAAATTTAACAAAACCACTAAAACTTAACCTCCACATGCTCTTCTACAATCTTTCAAGTCATAGTTTTAGTTAAAGACTTTAATCCAGAATTTGAAGCATATAAATCTGCTAATTCCCAGAGAACTTTGTTTCGTATATTCTGTATATAATATAGCTTTTGATGTGAAAAGACACGCGTACGATTAAGTAATTACAGGAAATAATCTATATTGTTGCATAAAACTATTCAATACTGAAGTTTCAACTATACGACTAAATAAAAATTAAAAGTTACACGTTTAATTTCACAACATTATTAAATTTATATTAAACGTTAACTTACCCATCTTTCAACAAATTGTCTGTGTATAACAGAATAACGAATTGAAATTGTAGCAGCGCGTGCAAGTGTAACACGTACATTTGCAATAATTTAAAATCATAACAGGTGGATTTATATATTTTCCAGTAGTTTTTTTTTCGATTTGTGAAATTTAGAGAACATATTAAATCGTGGAATTCGTACATGTTCAAATAACATGAATCCATTATCAGTAGCATTAAGACTAAGGGAAAAAAAAATTCATTATTTAAAAAAAAAATTACAAAAAAGAACTTATATTAATACGTATTTACCCAAATTTAGGACCAATATCTTCAAGTGAAGGTAAATGTGTAACTAAATCTCGAATTTGAATTACTGATGCGGTTCCTTCCTAAACCTTCAATCCACCATTTAGAAGAAGTCAAATAAGGAGAATCTTTTTCAGTTTCTGGAGTATAAGTCGCGATTGTTTCTAATCATTGAACATTTGAACCATGACCTAATTCTGTTTGTGCATAACATCCAATTATTTGATAATTTTTAGTTGGGTAAGAAATTTTTTCTTTGTTCTTCCGTTCCTTGACCGATTTCGTTCCTTGACCGACTAAAGTTGGTATAAAATTTAAATATCGAATTAGTTCTAAATTGATCGAGTTTTAAATAGACAAAAAAAATAAACGTATAGGTCCCGGTATATCAAGAAACAATTCTGCAAATTGGAGTTTTTCTACAGTCCACTTGTTTCTCCCATTTTAAACATTTTAAATAAATAAATCAATATACATTTAGAATATATTATAATTCTGCAATTAAACAAGTAAATATATATGTATATAATTCTGCATTTAAAAGAAAATTACATACTTAATTAATTGTACTAATCTTTTTTCTTTTTTATAATGTGTTCAAATAATTCATTTCTTACCACAAAATATATTTTGGTTTTATGGAACATGAGATCAAAATTTTATGATAATGTCCAAACTTTTAAATATCATACAAGAAGCAATGTAAGTTCTTTAACATCGAATGTTGCAGATTTTCTTTCTTGTGTCAACAAATGTCAACAAATCTGGTCCTTGTGGATCAGATGGCTCAAGAAGTGAAGGAATTTTTATGTAAGATGTCATAATTCTTCCTTGATGAGAAAAAACAAAGACAAAAAAAAAGATACCCAACAAAAAGTCATACATAATTGCCACGACATGATCTAAATTAATTAAAAATTCACGATATGAAAATTAAAGCATATATTTTGTATTTTAATTTTCGCGAGCCAATATCACATTGTGGTAGATCACCAGTTTTGATTTCACAATTGTAAATCACATGCGCTATTAACCCTTATATGATTCTTATACGAAAATTCAACAAATCACGTGAATGAACTTAATCCTCCTTCAAGAAATAATCTACTCAAAATATTAGGCAACGGAGTGGTAACTATACCTTAAATTCAGGTCGGTATCATATAAAAGTGCACATGATTATAAATTCAAACTCAAAAAAAAAAAAAAAAATATTTCATGAGAAATAGAAATTCTACAAAAAATCATTTGTTTATGCATCCTATAAAGTTTATGTAATGATTGATTGAACTATATTTAACTAAACTTAAAAAAAAGGCGTACATAAGTTTTCATTATAACATTACATTTTATAACGAACAATGAGCTAATTTATTTACAGTTTGATTCAAAAATCTTTTTATTATTATTATTATTTTATTAAAAAAAAAAAAAAAATTAATAATAATTTAGCCGTGTGCCCGTTCTTATTTCATGCAGGTTTTACAATCAATCGGTGTTCTTATTACTATTTCGTTAAAGTATTTTGGTTTATCATTAAGGTAATTACAACCGTTGATCTTTTTTGGCGGTAATCTAAGTATCTAACTAATCTTTTATTTACTAAATCCTTCAAAACGTGAGGGGAAATAAATTTTTGAAGATGAAAAAGTTATTATTTTATAGTCAAAGAATAAATAATATTATTATTTTTTTTACACCGTACTACAAAACAATTATATATTTATTTACATTACTATCAAAATATATTTTGCATGATGATACTAATCTAAGCCTTATTTTATTTACAAATTATCCTAATTAGCTATCGGACAAAAAATTCCCAATTAAAATAGTATAATAATAAAGATTGGCTTATCTTCAGCCAATCATGATATTCAACTTATATCTATATAATATCTAACATTTGACACTGAATGCTAAATGAATGTAAATAAAAAAAAAAAAATTTTTTTTTTTTATTTTTTTTTTTTTTAGTAGGATTTTTGATCAATAAATGTTTTACCTCTTCATCAGTTGCATAAATATACCGCATCCACACATAGTTCTGTACCATAGCGCCGTATCATGCATTAAAGAGGATAGAATTTCTTGAGACGAGAATTGATATACATTAAAATTTCTTTAAATTATTTTCTTTCTCCTTCCCTCTTAAAGAAAGGGTTCTGACTTCTGACATGCACAGGATGGCTGAAGGTGTTCATTAAACTTTGTATGGAATTCTCTCAAGTACTCTTCGCTTGTACGTTATACTACTTATCATTATGCACCTTGACAATCACCCATAATGTCAACTTTTATGTTAAGCCTAAAAAGGTAATTTATATTCGTGCGTAGACTTGAATATCTTTCAGATGAAAGCTGCCCATTACTAAGCCGTTCCACGAGAATTTTTAAAATTAGCTTGTTTATAATCTTTTGACGAATTTTGAAGGACCCCGGAAAAGTCTTAGACAGGTAGGGTCTCAAGTTGCGTAGAGTTTTAGACAGTGCCAGTCAGTAAATTTATTTTCTTATTTAGTAACTGGTTGATGTTAATATAGTTCCGGCTCTGAAAAAATGCATAGTAAATTTTTTTTGGCTGGATCTTAACCTATATACAGTATGTATTTTCCGGGGTCCTAATTTTAAAGAGAAAGAAGAAAAGATTTAATATTCGGTCCCTTTACTATCAATTTGAATTTAGTTTTATAATCGGCTGGCAGTATTTATATATGCAAGTTAAAATTTTTTTCGGGGGATTTGTTATACATAGAGTCAGATCAGGTTGGTCCCCTTACTATAGTCGCTATAATCGACAGGATGCATTATTCGCTTATAGTTCATGTTCGTTGAACTTTCAACCTGCATTCTGAAACGCCTATGTGCAATCCCATTCATCTTTAATAGGTAAAATCAAAGGTATGCTTGAATACCTTTTTTAGTCTTTCTGTGAAAGGAAAAAATCACCATCCAATTTTCTCATTGCTTCATCATGACTTACAGCACTATCGGATGTTTACTCAACATGAAACATGTCATATTTACCCCATAAAGAATACATTCAAACTTGAAAACATTTTTTTGTGATCAACTTAAGCACGATGGTCCCTGCTTCAAAAATTTGATGGCATTGTAAACAAAATAACATTTAATGATTTGAAAGAAATTCATCAATGATTTCTGGGAGAAAAGGCGTATTCGAGCATCCTTAATCTCCTTTGTTTCAATATCTTCGACTTGCAGGGATGATGACTTTTGATACGCATTTATTTTATCATTTATTTATTTTATCATTTTATCACGAATTAAATATGTAACACGGAATCTCTCCCCGCAGAAAAAAAAAAATTTCACGGGTTTTCACAGAAAATATAGTGTCATGACGGAATTGTCCGGATAACAGTTTCAGGTTTTGGTAATATACAAATCCTAAAATTTTTTTTAAACGGCATTTTCCAACCATAAATATATCGTCAGCAAATAAAATTCAAACTTTAAAATACCGTAGTTAGTTAATTCGTTTATAAAAAAAAAAAAAATTTCAATGAATGTAATTTATTTATAAATAAATGCAACTAGATGATCCACCAGCAAATGATGCACTTTCAATTTTTATTCAAGGATTGGTTAAAAATATATTTTCAAATATTTTGATTGTTCAATTCACAAGAATTATTTATTGGGTTTTTTTTTTTACTTTTTTACAACATTTTTTTTTTCTGTTTCAAATTATTTATGTAGTAATAATAATAATATTTGGCATTAATGGCAGTTTAATCGAATCAAAAAATTTGGGCAATGTAAACTAATAAAGAATATATCCATTCCGAATAGGTTCGGAGTCGATTTCATTAGTTTACAAGAAATCAATCCTTTCTTGATCAACAGAACAAATTACCAAATATTGCGAGTTTACTATAAATTAAAGAATGAATGAAATAAAAAGGATTTGGTACGAATGTCATCCGTTATGGTCACGTGAGTACTAGAGCGTGATGATGTACAGTACTAACACACAGTATTTTAAGTTTCGGGATTTTCGTAATCGGGGATCTTGGATCCCCTAAAAAAATCATTAAAAGAATGAATTACTTAATTCATTATATTTTATTAAATTTGTTAAAATCCGCTAATCTATGGAGTTAGTCTATGAATTACTAATTTTAATATTTTCATTATAATTGTCAAATTTATTAAAAGTCGTTAATATATGTGTAAATTACTAAATTTATTATATTCATTTAAAATTTAAATCGGTTGATTTACCGATTGTATTTAAATTAAAGGACGAATTTATTCAATTCATTTATTTAATTAAAAGAATGAATCTATTATATTCATTTAAATTAAGAGTTGTTCTCAAAATCAAAAATTATAAATCACATACCATATTCACCAATGGAGTTATGTTTATCATGTATTTTTTTAAAATGCACATTAATTAAAATGATTCCATTAATTTTAATTTACATTACAGTATTTAATACTGTAGAATATACTTCAAGATTTTTTTTTTATTTTGCAGTATTTGTAGCATAAAAAAAAAAAAATTTCTGGTCATTTTCAAAGGTGCCGTACAATTTAATTAGAGAGACTTGTTCATTTAGTTCATAATTTTTGTGAAATCAGTGTTGAGCACCAGTGATATGATGATATGTTTAATAAAATTAATAAAATTGAAAATTTCCATGCAGCATATGTTGTGTTTCCGGACATTTTCCGTCTGTATGTTACCCGAACATTTTCCAGACAAAAGGTTTGCGTGTTTGTGTTTGTGTTTTTTCGTGTCTTTTTTTTTTTTTTTGTTAATACATGCCATACAGAATTTCAATCATTCTGAAAAATTTGTGTTTGTAAATGTTTTGGTTTTGACAACACAAATAATAAATAACAATCGACAACAAAATAATTGTTCAATCATTAGGAATAATGCGGCGACCAATAGAAATTAATGCTACTAATGCTGACTTCAATATTGGACCAATATTGGATTCTTATAAAAATACCGGTTATTAAAATCCCGCGTATTCCTTCCTAATCGTCTGAACGATAGCGAAAATTAAAATAGAACCAATATGGACGTGTACCAATTCACGCCCTACTGCATACATTCCACCTTATCAGGGTGGCCATAGACAGCATCGTTCACTACCTGTTTTACCCAATGATTGCAATCATTTGGCCATTTGAAATAACCCCTGAATATTTGATGTCGGTCAGAATTGCAAATTATAATATCACGTGAAATAATTTATACACGAAACATACAGTAAATAATTTTGGCCAGAATTATGATGAAACTTTTAAAGGAACAAACGACATATAAGAGTCACGAGAAAGCAAATCGTGTGATATATACACACATATATATATTTTTTTAATAACAAAAAATGAAAAACAAAACAAATAATCGTTAACTACTAATTAAAAGAAAAAACTATATCTACAAACTAGTCTATTATCTTTTAAATTGATAATCAAAATACATAGGAGAAGATTCATATTTGATTTCATCTTGTTCAACAATCTTTACATTTGTTTCTTCTTTTAATCTTTTTAAAAATTTTAATTCATATTCTTCAGAAAGAAAACCATCTATACCCAACAGAACGAATTCATCATTACTCTTCGCATAATCAATAATAAATCTTAAATAATCATCATTAAAAATGATCATACTTAAACCTCTTAATTTACATTTACAATTTTTCAATAACAAATATAATGCTTCATAATCAAAAAAACATGATAATTCTAAATATTTTAATGAAATAGGTAAATAATTTCCCAAATCCGAAATCAATTCATTCGTCCAACCAAAACTTCTTATACCAAAATATTTAAGATTTAAATTAGAAATTATTGATTGAATAGATTGAAAGAAACTAATTGAATCAAGAGTTAATATTAAATGAGTAATATTAGGACAATGAATTGATAAAGGTTTTGATAATATAATATAAGAAGTTGTTCTATCCAAACATAAAGTAGTTAAATTGATTCCTGATAATTGAATTAAATTTGATATTGTTAAAGGAAGGAAATAATTATTTTTTAAATGAAGTGTATCTATTTTACATTTTATATCATTTGAAGTAAGTGAATGAATTGAAGAGCAAGAAGTAAGTGACGATGATGATGATGATGGTGATGATGATGACGACGATGATGATGTAATTGAAATATTATTACTACTACTACTACTATTATTATTATTATTATTATCATATTCATGACAATTTACAATTAAAAGATATTTTAAATTATTACAATTTAATAAGATTTCAAAAGGAAATAAATTATTAAATTTAGTATCTATAAAATGTATTAAAACAAGTGAAGATTGATTAATTATTAAATTTAAAATTTGTTTTGGTAGATTTCCATGAGAATTAATTATAAATTTTTTAATATTTCTTTGAGATTTAATTATATTTAAAAAAATATCATTATCATTATCATTATTAAAATGAGAATCAATAAATATTTGAGATAAAGTATTACAAGATTGTGATAAAGATTTTAAAAAAGAACGAGTATTTGATAAATTATGAAAAGATTTTAAATCAACACTAAAATGAAAAATTTTAAGATTTGAAAAAAATTCTTTAAGATTAGGTAAATTATAAGGTAAATCAGGAATATCTTCAAATAATTTTATATTTATAAGATAAATTTTAGAATTATTTCTCAAAAACATTTTAAATAAACTTTGAGAAATCATATGAGAAGATTTGTTTATATCAGTATTATGTGATCGTGGTGTGGTAATAATCATTGTTTTAACCCAATATTTTATAATTGAAAATATTGTTTCATAATGAAATTCTTTTAAAAAACTTGGATAATTAAATAATGTTTCTTTAAAAGTTGGATAAAGTTCAGGATGATAATTACGAAGTTGTTTTTCTTCTTCATTAAGAAATGTGAGATAAATTTTTATTAAATCAAGAGATTCTTTAATTGAAGTTTGTATTAAAGAAAATGTTCGGCTCCAAAGGATAGGTATAATCGTTCTACACCATAATCTATTAACTAATAAACATGAATGTAATGATGATTTATCATTTTTAAAATGTTTGAAAATTTCATTCATACATTCAATAGGAAATGTTGACTTTGACATTTTTTTTTTTTTTTTTTTTAAAAAAAAAAAAAGGGAAGAAACGAGTAAAAAAAAAAGGGATGTGTTCAAAAAAATTAACTGCATTAATAATCACATAATTATTTCGTGTAACTCACGTTGTGTAATTATTTTACTATGACTAACTAATTAAATTAAAGAACGCCCATTTTTTTTCCCATTTCTCATTTCTTTTTTTTTTTCTATTTCAAATTTTAAATAATGAAGAGTGACGATAAACTTAATATTGAAGTATTAAATGTTTTATTCAAAATTCTTCAAAAATATAAATTTGAAACTCCGGTTCCCGATGATACTATTGAAATTATAAAGGAATATATTGATTCAAGAAGAATAAATGTAGAGACTTTTTTCTCAAAGAACGAGAAATTTTATGAGATTGGATGGGATCAAGATAATTTATTACAAGATCTTTTATCATCATCCTTAAAATTATATGAATCTCATATAAAAGATTTTGAAAGGATACATATTGAAACAAAAAGAAAATGGTTTCTTGATAAAATGAAAAATGGAGGAATAAATTCGGAATTGGAAATTTTAACTGATATTGTTTTAAATCAAGAAAAATATTTACCAGGATTTAAATATTTTTATGAATTTGATATATTTCATAATGATGGATTACGTTCTGGTGATTTACTTTTTGTTTCTGAAGTTGGTGTTTTGGCTGTAATTGGGGTTAAACATCTTAATAAATTTACTTATATAGATAAAAAATCTATTAAAAATCAAATTAGAGATTACAAATCATTTGCTAATAAGAGATTTAATAATAAGTTTGCTGTAATAATTGGATTATATGCTTCTTATAATCGAAATAACAAAATTATGTTAAATCCTATTGATTCTTTTGATAAAATGATTATGAAAAAAGTTAAAGAAATTATGAAAAAACATGATGCGATACGAGGGAAATCATCAAGTAATATATACATATATCTATATATATATTTTTTTCTTTAATTTGTTTTTAAATATATAAATTCATTAATCAATTACTATTTTTTTTTTTTATTAGATATGGAATCGGATTCAACTTATTCTAATTCTGAAGAAGAAATATCTGATTCTGATGATGATGTCGTTATTGATGATAATTCATCACAAAATATATTTTTTGATTTTTTAAAGTCTATTTTTAAATATCTTAGATTCATAATTTTCATTTTAATTTTGGAGTTTATCTATAAGAATTATTATTTAAAAAAAGGGGAGAATTGAATAATTATTTTATTAATAAATAAATATACATATAAATTGATTTTGCTTGAATAAATCATGGTGTTTCACCTATTGAGGTCGCGCTGGGCAGGCAATACATAAATCTGCGAGATTAAAGCCATTCTTATTACGAAATATTACGAAATACGAAATATTACGAAAACAATAATTAAATTGTTCGAATGTTTTCAGAAATTGTATCATTATTTCTCATACGACCAATTAATCATCAATAATGCAATGCTGGCTTAAACTTTTACTCATTATTTCATCATTGTGACATTCTGCAAGGCTAGCTTAAACAAGCCAGTTTAAACTTTTACTCATATCGTTGCCAAATGATGGTAAATAAGGCAAGGCGGTAAATAAATTCATTTTTTTTAATATTTTATGTTAGAAATAAAATATGGTCGCTTTGAGATCACTTTGACGCGCAGTACAAATAACTGACAGCAGTACCTGCCCGTTAGTGTGAGCGGGCAGGCAGGTAATAAATATTCATGCACAAATTTGCCACATTCTTATTACGAAATATTACGAAATCAATAATAATTTTAATATAAATTATCAGAAATTGTATCATTTCTCATATGACCAATATTCTCAATTCATTTTGATAATGTAATGCTGGCTAAACTTTTACCAATTATTTCATCATTGTGACATTCTGCAAAAGCTAGCCTAAACAAGCTAGTTTAAACTTTTACTCATATCGTCAATCATGCCAAATGATATTAGTAAATAAGGCAAGGCGATAAAGTATAAGATTTTTACTTCATTTTTAATATTTTTATGTAGAATCCCCAGAAATAAAAATATCGTCGCTTTTGAGATCCCTTTGACTCACAATACAAATAAATAACTGACAGCAGCCGACCAACATTAATCTCGGTCAAATAGTATTGATCCTAAATGTAGTTAGTAACCTTCCCCTTAGAGAAAACAATAAGCATGATGTATATTATTTAGGATAAAATAACTCATATTATAAATAGTTAAAAATTAAACAAAAATGTCGTCATAATTTAACAGTGATTCCAAACCCAAATGTTAATGGAAGGATTTGAAGGAAAATTCCAATAAAGTTAATGGAAGTTTCCAATTAATGCTGTAGGTTATCAACTTTCGGATCAACCCGATACAATTCAATGATCTACTAATTTTTGATTGACGAAATAAATATTCCGCGCGGTTAATAATGATCTGTGATGATCACTTTAGTAAAGGATCGGACGTACCCCAGTAATTTTTGTCGAATCCAAAATGATTAAAATCGAGCTTATATTAGTAAAATTTTCATCTTTTATTAATTTCCTAATTCATTGTCATAACGAATTTGTTTGTTAGCTTTTTGAAATTTTGATCACACGATTAACGGATAAAACATGATAATAATTTAAAACTTAATGTCTTAATTCTGAAAATGGAGGAGATTTTCATAACATACGATATAAGAATCCCCAAGGATAGGAGAAAATGTCAAAAAAAAAAAAAAAAAATAAACATGAATAATTATTCAATCCTGAGCATAATTTTCATATCTATAACAATAATTAATATTATGTCATTATTAACTCTCATGTTGATAATAATAAAATCACCATCATATTTAACAAAATGGACATTATTTCATTTGTGCATAGCTGCATTAGGTTATAGTATATCTACTTTACCTTCAATATTATTATATGGAAATAATTTAATAGAGAAAGCATTTACTACAAGATTATGTATAATTCAATTTAGAGTTACTTATTTTTTCTTTCACGCTTTAAATTTATTACCTATTCAATTATCTTTTTATTTTTACGGTTTATTAAAACAAAAATTAGATTTAAATATAGAAAAAAAATGGTTTTGGACTATAACTCCGGCAATTTGGCTTCTTTCTTTATTTTATAATTCTTTAATTTTAATTATTTCTAATGGTGATGAAAATGGTGGTATTATGGTAACAAAATTATATTGTGAAGCTTATAAAGTATCAGGTAATTGGAATCATTATTGGGCTTATCAATTAACCTTATCTATTTTTTTAATTGCTACAATAATTTCAAGTAAGTTTTTTATTATTTTTTTTTTTTTCGCGATTTTTTTTTTTTTTTTTTTTTTTTTTTTCATTTCATGAATTAATTTTAAAAAAAAATCTACTAGTTCGTTCAATAATTATATTATATCGAAAATGGAAAAGGTTTAATAATAATCAAAATAGAAGGACGGCTATTAAATTGGGATATGCAGTTCGTTTATGTATTTATATGATTATATATACTGCATTATTAGGTTGTTATGTTATTTCCGATATAATAAAACAATTTCGAATAAGTAAAAAAGGGTTAATTAATTATTCTGAAGATAGTTATTGCTTTGGTGATTTTACATCAGCTACTGCGTAAGTACGAACCATTCCTAATTTATTTTAGATTACGATCAACCATCTAACATGTACCCGTTTTTTTTTCTAGTGGAATATTTTTATTACTAATATTTGGAGGAAATCGTACAGCGGCAATATGTTTACCATGTTGTTATTATGTTCCACCACATAAAGCTTATCAACCATACATTCCTCCATCATTTACTCCTCCACAAACTAGTGATATTTGTGAAATCATCGTAAATGATAATAATAATAATAATAATAATAATATTGTTAATTTTAATGAAATTATTGTAACTTCTGAAACTACTTTAAATTCTCCTTCTATTGATAGTGATATAATAATTAAAAAAATTCAAGATTCGAATATTTAAAAAAAAAAAAAAAAGAAAATTTTTTGAAAAAAAAAAGGTGAATTCCGATAATGCGCATGGCGCAGAACAGTATTAATAATGACTAATTGTTCGTGAAACGTGAAAAATTTTAAAATTTTTCCTAATAAGTTCGATAGAAGATCGATCCATGATATCATTCGCTATTTTTTTGTGTTAATTTATCCGTTCCGCCTCGATCTCGGTTAAAAATTTCTTTGTTTATACTGTATATATTCTTATAAATGTATTGTATTGTTTTTCTTTTGAAAATCTTTTTTTTTTTATAAAAAAAAATACAATTAAAATTGGATAATACGCGCACTAAAATTCAATTTTATAATTAATTTATTTAACAATTGATACACATATATATAAATAAGGGTCCGAAACATTTTTATTTTTATTTTTTTTTTTTTTCTCTTTGAAAAACAAAAACAAAAAAATAAAAATAAAAATAAAATAAAATAAAAAAAAAAAAATCAAAATCAATCCTTCATATAAATTATAAATAACAATGATCCCCTCACGTCCAACTCGTCTTTTTGAATCAAATGCCCAAGATAAATTATCTTATGATTATAGCATTGAAGATTCTAATCTCAATGATACATCATTAAATGATATTATACAAATAAATTTATTTGATCCAGTTGTAATATTTCGTGGTAATGCAAATGAATCAGCTGGTTCATTATTAAGAGGTGAAATCGTATTAACGTTAAATAAACCAATGAAAATTAATTTTATTGAATGTAAATTTTCTGGAAAAGTAAAAATTATTCGTCCAAATGGTGGTAAAGTATCATCATTCCCATTATTATTTTAAAAAATTTTTTTAGTTAATTAAAATTATATTCTTGAATTTTTTAGCATTCGGTACGATAGACAATTATAAAGAAAGGATCATTTCACAAGATATAATTTTATTAAGTCATTCAACATCACCTAATACTACCATTACACCATCATCCTCTTCATCTTCACTTCCGATCAATTTATTTTCCAAACCATTATTTTCATCTTCACGAACAAAGAAAATTTATTATACATTTTCGTCAGGAATACATAGATTATCATTCGAGATTAATTTACCAGGCTCATTACCAGCATCAGTTAAGACAGATTCTGGGTCAGTAAATTATAAATTAAAATTTAAATTTAATCATATAACAACATTTTATTTGAAAACTCTTTCATCGTCTCGTAAAGTTGAAATAATAAGAATGTTAACAGATTATATTAATTATAGCGGTGTAGAATTATCAAGGAGTTATGATAAAATTATAGATTATCAATTATCGATACCCAAAAAATCTTATTCTCTTGATGAAATTATTCCTATTAATATTAAAATCATACCTTTAATTAAACAATTTCAATTATATTCAGTAGGATGTTCATTATTACAAAAAATCACTTTTATGAAAGATGATGATAATACTTCAGAAACTGTTAAATCTTCAAATTATAATAATATTTTTCGATTTAATGAAAATCATGATAAAATTTATGAAACAACTTTGAATTTCGAATTACCTAAATGTAATGATATTATTATACACCATAGTGTAAATACTCCATTAATTAGAGTTAAGCACGAATTAAGATTTTGTTTATTAATAAGTATTATGAATAATGATTATGGTATTAAAAGTAAGTTATATTTCAATGTAGGAATTAATTTATTAAGTCGTTTGGTTAAAAATGATGATGTTTATTTACCAAATTATGATGATGTTAGTTTTTATTGTCCTTGTCATCCTGAATATAAGAGAATTGCTGAATCGATTCTTGGGGATTCATATAATAGTGGGGAATCATGTAACGATTTAACATGTAAATTTTGTAATCTTACAAATAATAAACCACCACAATATAGTAAAACGTTATAAACAAAAAAAAAAACGTTTTTACTCTATTTTGATATTATAACTGATAATGTATTAATTGTATATAAATTGTTTTACATTATCATTAATTATCTTTTATTATCGAATAGGTAGAAATAGACAATGACCATGCATTTCCCAGAATTCATTACTTTTCAAATTAAGAAGCATATCCTGGAGGATGGTTGGTTAATCAGTAAAAGTATTCGTGGTCAAAGAATCAACATTGTCTATTCTGAAAATCCCGTGACTGAAATTTCAGTATCAAAATAGTCATAGAAAGGAAGAAAGGTGCAGAAAAATTCGTTCAAACTACAACTGACAGATGATCTAAAATACCATGAAAAATTCTTCGGGAGATATTTTGAAACAGAAGATACCAGAGACCCCTACAAAATTCTTCTATGCTTTCTTTAAGCCTCAAATTGTTTTGATAAGGCAATTGATACTTTATACGGAAGAGATTTACGCTAGTATTATTATAGGGAAGGGATTCTTAATTCAGGTTAAAATAATTATATAAGTTGATAAAGGTAAATTGGCAAAAAAAAGGAAAAAAGTGATAATTTATTTTGTAACACGCCAGAGTTGCTAATGATACAATTCAATGAATTATAGATAGTTTCTTTGAGAAGATTCCAAAGGAATATTATCACATGCCAAAAGACAAGTAAGTTTTTGACTTTTGAATTTTCAGCCAGGGCCACCCTGCCAAAATTCTATATATTACCGATTCTCCCAGCTCGGAACAAATTCGGTCTAATGCTTCGGAAGCGCAAGAAATCCCTTGATTTCAACTGAGATAAGCATCTATTCCTTTGACTCATGTCTCTAATTCTTCGCCAAAAGCTAAGATGAAGGCTTCGATTAAACTTAAGCTTATCCCCAAAATGAACAAGAGAAACAGTATCCTGAATTATCTTTTCTAAGCGATAATGGAGGAAACCATGGATTCTATTAAGTAACCAGCTAGTGAGATTCTTTGCTTTGTTTGTGGTGAGAGCCGATATGAGGAAAGTGTGAAAGCGCCTATTCTGCTGAATCAAAATCTATATCCTACGGTGCTCGAAAATCTCTCCCAAGTAGCATTGAAATAGCACAAACTTGTTAAGGTTGCAAAAAATCTACCCATAAAAACTGTCATGAAATTAGAACGCTGAAATATTTAGTAAGAATTTTGCCGAAAGAATAGGGACTGTGCAACATAAGATTTTTGTATACAATTATATCAATTTTTTCCTCATATTATCAATAAAGCGGGCACACCAAATAATAGAGTGAGTTATGGGGTTGTGAGGAGTGAAGCGAGAGTGTATGGTAATATATTCTTTTATTGTTACGAGATCATCAATATGCACGCTAACATTAGAAACATTTTAGTATAGACGTCACATGTAGCATGGGAATAAGTAATTGCGCAAAATAATTTATTTCTTGATATTTCAGTACGATAATTCACCAATTATCATGATATGCTGCGCTAAATTTTGTGTATGTGTGAATAATTTCATTACATCTATTAATAAGTGTGATGATCAGAGATTTTCTCAAAAAGCCGATATAACAAGAAAAGTGATTCGTATTGTTTTGGAACACCTATAGAACCGGAAAATTGATTAGCGTCGTAATGACGTGAATCTAGAGATACTGTAGCTTCCAACATATCTTGTTATCACTTTGTGACAATGAACGAAGTGAATGGGCGGAGTGAAAGTGATTTAGATCAACAGAGATCGTATTTGAAAAAGTGTATTGACGAGAGAATCTTACAATTAGCAACATAAAAATGAAATAGCTATCAGAAAAGAGAGAGCAAAGAAATAATGAGATTCTGGGACTCGCATTAAATGCCGTACTCCTTTCTTCTTTGATAATATTGTGTATTTCATTTGCTGGCATTTTCTGAAATTTAAAATTTCACTCATTTTGAGTTTTGCCCTTTTATAATAGATGCTAAAATGGTAATAGCAGTATATATGTATACATTTAACCTTTCTTTGTAACAATCGAGCATTAAACTCGTTTCTTGATTACTTTATGCACTTAGTAAATAAAATAGTTTATATACATATAATAACTCTACATAATTTCTATATTTTATTCCTTAAATAATTTTTTTTTTATTTTCCTATATATAACATTCTATTGGGCGAGACGGAAAAGTGACAGTCTTATTTTCTGGATTATATGTAAATATAACGACTTGTTGTTTAAAAATTAGTACAAAGCAGAGTCGTGTAAATTCATTTGATGTGAAAATAATGAAACCAATTCCTAACTTCAAAGGGTTGTTTCGCTAGAAAATCATCTGCCACAGTCTTTAGATCTATGATGCGACCACCAACAAATTCGTATATTTCTTTGCATCTACTTCATTGAACTTGCGCTTCTCAATTATATATCTCATCGGTTCGTTCTTGTTAAGATCGCCAGGCACTGCGAGCTATTTTTTATTTATTAATATTCTTTATACACTAACTCGTGTAATGGTATAGGATTCTGTAACAGCAAGGAACTCCTGCCCAATATAAACAATATTTACAAAATATACAATGAATAATATCAAAGTTAATAGTAACTATCCAACCTAAATTCTTCAAAAATTAAAAATTCGCTAATATATTCTAAACTATTTTCTACTAACTAAACTAATACTATCGTATACAACAACTATTATAATGCCTAACTTTTATTTTATTATCACTAACAATAATCTTATTACATTTTTTACATTTATATCTTGTTCGTTCACCATTTGTTCCGATTATTCTAATGTAATTATTTTTGACTTTATCTTCTATTTATAGAAACTTCTTCAGTTCTTTCTTCTTGAATCGTACTTGTCGTTTCTTCGGAATCATATTCTTCTTCAATTACTTGCTTCATCTTCATAAATCTTATTTTATAATTTGCTTCTTCAATCAATTCTGTTATCTTCTTATTTTGTGATCTTAATTCTTCATTTTGTTCTTCAATCAAATCTATAATTTTTCGTTTTAATTCATTTCCCTCCTTAATATGTCGTTTAATACTTGAATCTTGTTAAATAATATATGGTTGTTGGTAAATGATCTGTTGTTGTTCTTGCATCTCTTCCGTTCTTTGAAGTTCATTCGATAAAAGTTGACTTATATCTTCTTCATTGATTTCTTCTTTTAATTCTTCATTTATTCGATCATTTCTGTTTTCCATCTTTTTTCTTATTACTATTTTTAACAGATTCTCTAGTCTTCAAACTCTGTCCTTTTATATCTGTTGACATCCTTTATTCTATTTAACCAGTCTGCAAATCGATTATCTTCAGATGATATATGTTTAACGGTTACACCTTTGCAGCTTTGCCCATAACCATTACTATCAATTTTCCAATCACATGTTGATTATCTTGTTTTCTATTAAGAACGTCGATTATTGGTTTGCTGTAATACTTTTACTATACATTTAAGTTCTAATTCTGTAAGTAATACTATCTTCAAGATCACAAAAAATGTCGGCACTTACATACCATCCTTCTTGTGACGTTTCTTTCGCTGCTGACAAATACAGCAATGTGCTTTCGGTCATCCGCATTGTCCTTTGAATCGTCTTGGAGAATATTGAGGATTTCTGGGTTCTTATGAACCAATCTGTTAACATTGTCGTAAACAGTGACAGGGGGTTTACTGTGTTTCTTTTTGTACACTTTAGAACCGCTTAAATGCATCCAAAGCTCTCATTCACTTTGGATCATAAGATAAGATTTGGGATCAAAGAAATGCCTAATTTTAATAATAAAGCATCGGCAATAATCGTACCTCCAGCTGTACCAAAGATTTTTCGCGTGTAAGAAATATGACGTTCTACAGTAGTAGGTTTAGGAACCAACTTGTCTTCTGAAATTCTCACATCAGGTTGGGTTCTCTTTTCAATAATTTTGTTGAAGAGACGCCCATTACTCCTGTTACATACCAAGAATATATATTGTCTCCCGATATGGAAAAAGCAATACCACCAATCAAATAATATACTAAGGTGGTCTACAAACAGAGAATGTGTTGAGAAACCTATCCATCTAGCTATGCATGCAAACAAAAAAAAATTCTTTGTGATTTAGTCAAAGGGGGGAAGAATTATTGAGAAAAGCGCGAGAAAAAGGTAAGGGTGTCTTCGTAATTTCATCGCCAGTCTCTTCTACGATCGTTTTCTCTGCTTTTTCCTCTATAATTTCTTTATTTATTTTCTCAATCGCTTTTGTAGAGTAGCTAGTCTTTGTGTAAGGTCTCGAAAATGACGGTTGAAGTAAATCGGATCTCGATCTTAAGCGTAAGTTTCAGCGACCAAAGAGGTACTCAAGGGGTAACGAAGTGAGATGGGAAACATTCCTGTGGAAAGCAAGAGTAATTCTTGAGAAAGACATTGTAAAAACGAGTGACGGTGACGATTAAAATACTGATCATCATTACGGAAAAATTTTCTCCGAACCGCAGTCTGCACAAATGTGCGACAGAAAAATTTCGCATGTTGAATCGACATCACACAAATAAAAATATTTTTTTCGTTTGTAATCGTGCATTTACTGCATTATAAGAAAACGACTTCGGAGCTTGCAAATTAATAATCATTTTGTCGTCCAGATTTCTGAGGACCTATAAACTATTCGGTAAAATCGCTATAAATTATTAAATTACTATAAATCGATAAAACCGCTAGAACCGTTATAGTGCTTAAACACAAATAAAATACATTTCAGGGATAATATTGTAAGGATAGTTGAGCTTGTTTGGAACTACCCTTCAGTACTCAGTCTTTGATAAATTCTTCTCTCAATTGTGATATAGATCCCGAAGAAGTACAAACATTAATGTATCTACATTACGAACGCGATTATGAAACACCAGAAATGTAGTTCTCTCATATTCGTGCCCCATTTAAGAAGTTTCTTAAAAGGATAATACAAAGTACTTTTCTGAGAATATATAGAAGCGTCTTACAATTCTCTCCTTTCCTTCTTTACGTATAGTACGTAATATAATTAAAGAAAATCTATTTCTAATACGCCGAGTGCGTATAGTTCGTGTAACGTCAAGAACGATCTTTCGGAACGTATTTTTTTTTTTTTTCGAGAAATTATATAAAAGAAAAAATTCAAAAATCGATCTTCATATAAAATACAGATAATTCACCTTTTTGAATCAATTTTAGAATATACCATTGATAATTCTAAATCCTCATTATACAGGGATGAAATTTGACGTTAAAGATTTCAAAATGGACTAGTCTAAATTTTACTAATTAAATTTATGATTGACTAACGAATCCTTCCATTGATAGTAAAGAAAATCGAAAATCTATTATCTTTAATATCCGATAATGCGAAATACTCCTTCTATTGATAGTAATATAATTAAAGAAATCGAAAATCTATTATTCATAATATTAATAGTAAAAGAAATTGAAAACGGATTAATTCCGATAATACGCTAGTGCAAAAACGCGTATTAATAAATAGTTGCCAAAGATTCGTCGATCTTTATAATTCTTATAAATTTAGTATGTCTCTTTTCGAAAAAGAATTATTGTTGAATTATTTGAGAACAGATATATTTATTTATAAGCAACAGAAAATTTTTCCATAAATTATGTACAAGTAACAATGATCTCTACTCGCCTTTTTGGATCAAATTCAAACTGTACCTTTGATAATTATACACCATTAAATGATATTATACAAATAAATTTATTTGATCCAGTTGTAATATTTCGCGGTAGTGTAAATGAATCAGTTGGTTCATTATTAAGAGGTGAAATCATATTAACATTAGATAAACCATTGAAAATTAGCTATATTGAATGTAAATTTTTTGGAGGAACTAAAATTGTCCGTCCAAACGGTGGTAAAGTATCATTGTCCACATTTTAGAATTTTTTTAAAAAAAGATATTTTTTAACTAAATTACGTTCTTGTATTTTATTTTTGTTAGTACTCGGAACAATAAACAATTATGAAGAAAGGATTATTTCACAAAATATAAATTTATTAAGTCATCCAACATCACAAAGTACTACAATTACACCATCGTCCTCTTCATCTTTGCTTCCAATTAAATTATTTTCCAAACCATTATTTTCGTCTTCACGAGATAAGAAAAATTATTATATATTTTCATCGGGAGTACATAAATTATCATTCGAGACTCTTTTACCAGGATCATTACCAGAATCGGTTAAATCATACTCCGGATCAGTAGAATATAAATTAAAATTTAAATTTGATTATATAACAACATTTTATTCGAAAACTCTTTCATCAGATCGTGAAGTTGAAATAATACGAATATTGTCAGATTATATTAATTACAGCGGTATAGAATTATCGAGGAATTATGATCAAATTATGGATTTTGAATTATCAATACCAAAAAAATCTTACTCTTTTGATGAAACTATTCCTATTAATATTAAAATCGTACCTTTAATTAAACAATTTAAATTATATTCAGTAGAATGTTTTTTATTACAGAAAACTACTTATATGGAAAATGATGATGATACCGAAACTGTTAAATGTTCAGATTATAATAATATTTTTAATTTTGATGCAAATTATAAAATTTATGAAACAACAATGAATTTTGAATTATCTAAATGTAATGATATTTTTACACATCATAGTGTAGACACTCCATTAATTAGAATTAAACACGAATTAAGATTTTGTTTATTCATAAATATTACAAATAGGCGTTATGGTAAAAGTAAATTATATGTTAATGTAGAAATTAATTTATTAAGTCGTTCGGTTAAAAATGATGACGTTTCTTTACCGAAATATGATGATATTAGTTTTTATTGTCCTTGTCATCCTGAATATCAGAGAATCGCTGAATTTATTCTTGGGGATTCATATAATAATGGGAAATCGTGTAATAATTTAACGTGTAAATTTGGTAATCTTGCAAGTAATAATCCACCACAATATAGTAAAGCGATACAATAAATACAAAGTGAGAAAAACACTTACTTTATTTTATTTTTATAATGCTTTAATTGCATGCATTATCGTTAATTATCTTTTTTTTCGTTAATTCTGGTGTTTTTTTTTACCTATTAATAGTCCATATTCAAGAAATTTGTATAAATAGAAAAGTAAAAAATGATACAAAAAAAGGTTTAATTTAATATGGTTTCTCAAGTAAGTCCTAATTTGTTAATAAAACGTCAGTATTGGATTTTAATACTTTTCCATTTTTCATCTATTTCTGTAATAATTACTGTTACAATCCTTGTTTGTTTTCTTTTGGCGTTTTTGAACTACTAGTCTTAGCATCGCCGTGGTTGCGATAATAGTTTTTTTTGGTGTTTACAATTGTGGTAGTTGTTGATCCCATCATCTTCGGTTACTATTGCCGCGGTAGTCGCGGTAGTTACTGTCGAATATCTATTCTCATCTGTTTCATTTTCAATAAAAGATCTCGTTTGTTTCCCGTTAACATTACCTTGGTTATAAGCGATTGTTCTTATCATCGCGAGTTGTGATAATTGTTTCTTCCGGTATAATTCATATTGTTTCTTTACCACTTCGATTTTTTTTGGTAGTTATTACAGTTTATTACAAGTGATCGTTCTTGTTATTTTTCCTGGCTTTGTCTCGGTATAGAAATCTATTGAATCATATTTAGTGAGTTGTCGCTTTAGTTTTTATTGCTTCCTTATCATCAGTTTCTGTTACTGTTGTAATTATTGTTAAGTTCATCCGATTTCTTTTTCTTTTTTTTTTTTTAATTTCTTTAACGAAGCATTAACAACGTTTCTTTTTCTTTGTTTACACCTTTATGGGAAGTTTCAAATGTCAACAGTAATAAAGTACTGATAGGAACCAGTTGCGGATTGATGTTTCTTTTTTTTTTTTTAAGTTGAAACTTTCAAGGAGCTTTTAGACAAATATTGACACATGCGCATTCAACAATTTTACAATAATTACATTATTAGTAAATTATTTAATAAAGAAAATAAGATTTATTGCGTCTCAAATAAACCAATTTAGTAAAATAATTCGCAAATTTTTGAAAATCTGCGCAGAAAGTTTCTATTGCTGAACTCTAATCTTTGGCTGCATGATATAAATTATTTTACTGTTAACTGTACATCATCACGTGCAGACGGATGTTCGGACATTCTTATCACCTTTAGTAGAAATATAGTCCTTTGGGACGAATTATATACCGTTTAATATATACCGTATAATTGATGAAAATCCATATTATACATACTTTGGATGTTATATCATGCTCATTATCGTTTTACCGGTAAGAAAATCAAAATTCTATTCCTAAAAGAATAAAAATCCGACAATGGCGCAGAACGCGTGTTTAATATTTCGTGTAACATCACAAATTTTAATTAGTGATTCCGCAAAACCATAAAATTTTGATCATAGTTATAAACGGGATAATTGTTTATTTAGAAAATTGAGTCTAACCAAAAATGTGATAACTTGTCATTAGATACGTGATAAAGTCTTGATGAGACGAATCCGATGAGAAAAAATTTTATTCTTCTGCTGTACATCACTGGATGATGAGTCATCTTTAAATTATTAAATTTCGTTCTTTTTTAAGTTTTAGTTTCCTTAGCATTAAAAAAAATTTACCGGATTTGATACAATTGATAGCCAAATCCCCAAATGGCATATCTTTATGCCTATATGAATGTTATAAAATCATGCAATTTCATCGGATTTTACTATTTAAGTTTTATGATTGACTGGCATGACTAGCGGATCATGAATTAAAAATTATTCCATAGAAGTTTTTATGATATCATTCGTTATTATTTATCCGTTCCGTCTCTATCTCGGCTAAAATTTCCTTGTTTATAAGACAATTCCCTTTCCTATAAATTGTATTGTTTTTTTCTCGAAAAAAAAAAAAAAAAAAATCGATTTTGTTATCGAATTATTTGACAATTGATATATATATATATATGCATACATAAGGAACCAAAAAAAAAAAAAAAAAAAAAATATTTCAAAAATCATTTTCATATAAATTACAAACAAAAAAAATGATCTTTTCACATCCAACTCGTCTTTTCAAATCAAATTCACAAGATAAATTATCTTACGATTGTATCGATAATTTTAATCCTATTAATACACCATCATCAAATGATATTATACAAATAAAATTATTTGATCCATTTGTAATATTTCGTGGTAATGAAAATGAATCAGTTGGTTCATTATTAAGGGGTGAGATCATATTAACATTAGATAAACCAATGAAAATTAGTTATATCGAATTGAAATTTTCTGGAAAAACTAAAATTGTTCGTCTAAATGGTGGTAAAGTATCATTATTCACATTTTATTTATTTATTTTTTTTTTTTAAATTGAAAAAAGCGAATTTTTTTTTTTTTTTTTAATTAACTAATATTCTTTGAAATTTTTTTATAACAATAGATGAATATAAAGAGGAGATTGTTTCACAAAATATAAATTTATTAAGTCATTCAACATCACCTAATACTACCATTACATCATCATCATCATCATCATCATCATCGCTTTCATTTCCGACTAAATTATTTTCCAAACCATTATTTTCATCTTCACGAGTTAAGAAAACTTATTATACATTTTCATCAGGAATACATAAATTATCATTTGAGTTTCATTTACCGGGATCATTACCAGAATCGGTTAAATCATGCTCTGGATCAGTAGAATATAAATTAAAATTTAAATTTGATTATATGACAACATTTTATTCGAAAACTCTTTCATCGTCTCGTAAAGTTGAAATAATAAGAATGTTATCGGATTGTATTAATTATAGTGGTATAGAATCATCGAGGAGTTATGATCGAATTTTGGATTATCAATTATCAATACCAAAAAAATCTTACTCGCTTGATGAAACTATTCCTATTGATATTAAAATCATACCTTTAATTAATCAATTCAAATTATATTCGGTAAAATGTTTATTAGTACAGAAAATTTATATGAAAGATGATGATAATAACGAAACCATTAATTATTCAAATTATAATAATATTTTTCATTTTAATGAAAATCATAAAATTTATGGAACAACAATGAATTTTGAATTATCTAAATGTAATGATATTATTGCACATCATAGTGTAAATACTCCATTAATTAAAATTAGACACGAATTGAGATTTTGTTTATTGATAAGTATTACAAATAGTGGTTATAGTCAATTATATTTTAATGTAGGAATTAATTTATTAAGTCGTTCGGTTAAAAATGATGATGTTTCTTTACCGAAATATGATGATGATAGTTTTTATTGTCCTTGTCATCCTGAATATCAGAGAATTGCTGAATTTATTCTTGGGGATTCATATAATAATGGGAAATCGTGTAATAATTTAACTTGTAAATTTTGTAACTTTATAAATGATAAACCACCACAATATAGTAAAACGTTACAATAAATACATTTATAAAGAAAAAACACTTTTACTTTATTTTTATTTTTATAATATTTTTAATTGTATATAAATTGTTTTACATTATCATTATTTATCTTTTTTTTTTTTCATTAAATCTAGCGTTTTTTCCTTTTTTTTAACCCATTAATAATCTAACCTTGCCATCGGACAAAAAAATTTTAAAGATACATTATTAAAGAAATTTGTATAAATAAAAAAAGTAAAAAAGAATAATAAATTAAAATATAAAAAACAAAAGTTTTTAAATAATAATAATTAATATTTTTTTCCTATAAGCAAATTTTAGTTGGAACTTAAATTATCATTATTAAAATTTAGATGATGATAATAGATTTATTTTTTTTCTTCCTTTTTCAAATTGGCCTTTCCTTGTTGATAAATAGAGGGTCCAATTATAGAACTAACAAATCTCGAAGTTCTGGAAGTGGTTTCTGGTTCGCCTTCTATCGTTTCAGTATTGGATTCTATTACTTTTCCATTTGCGTCTTTCTTGATAGTTGTCACTTTGGTAATTGTTTTTCCACTTTCATCGGCTTCTATATCTGTTATAGTTTCTGTTACAATTCCATTCTCACTCGTAGTGTTAGTTCTTGTTTGTTTTCTCTTTGGAGTCTTTTTCTTAGTATCACCGCTAGTTGTGATAGTAGTTCCTTCTGGGTATGAGGTACTCGTTTGGGTTTCGGATCCTAATTCATTACCATTTTTATCTTTTTTGGTGGTTACAACTGTAGTAGTTGTCGATCCGTCATCTTCAGTTACTTCTGTCGTGGTAATTATTGTCATGATTCCATTTTCATCCGTCATAGTGTTAGTTCTTGTTTGTTTTCTCGGAACATTTCCCTGGGTGTAGGTAACTGTTCTTGTAGTTGTTTCATCACCGCCAGTTGTGTCTTCTGGTTCAGTAACATATTCAGTAGCACCATACTTTGTTTCAGTATTAATATCTAACACTTTGCCATTTTTATCTTTTTTAGTAGTTGTAACTTTAGTAGTTGTGTTTCCATTTTCATCGGTTTCTGTTACTGTTACGATTTCTATTGTATTTCCATTCTCGTCTTCCTTAATACTAGTGTTAGTACTTGTTTGTTTTCCTTTTGAACTAACAGTTATAACATCACCTTTATCATAAGTGACCGTTGTATCTCCTGGCTTTGTCTCAGTATAGGAATCTATTACATTACCCTTTGAATCTTTTTTAGTGGTCGTCACTATAGTTTTTAGTACTCTGCCACTGTCATCAGTTTCTTTTACTGTTTCAATTATTGTTTGATTTCCATTATCATCTTCCTGCGTTTCAGTGGTAGTGGTAGTAGTTATTTTTACGGTTTCAACATCATCATCGAAAGTGATCGCTCTTGTTGTATCTCCTGGCTTTGTCTCAGTATAGGAATCTATCACATTACCCTTTGAATCTTTTTTAGTGGTCGTCACGATAGTTTTTAGTACTCTGCCACTGTCATCAGTTTTTTTTACTGTTTCAATTATTGTTTGATTTCCATTATCATCTTCTTGCGTTTCAGTGGTAGTGGTAGTAGTTATTTGAATGGTTGAAGTTATAGCAGATGATGTAATAATAAGATAATCGACTTGACTTTTTCCTTTACTACTAATAGATTTGGATTGAGTAATATATTCTTTATTATCATCATCACTTGTAATGGTTTTAGTTGTTAAAGTTCTAACTATCGTGATATATTCTTCACCGCCAATTGTTTTAGTAATATATTCTTCATCATTAGCTGGTGTAGTAGTATATTCTTCATTACCAGTAGTAGTTTTAGTAATATATTTTCCTTTAGTGAAAATGGTAGTATATTCTTTACCATTATCCGTTTTAGTGATATATTTATCCCCATCAGGTGTTGTTGTTTTTGTGGTGGTAGTTTTAATAGTAGCAACAGGTTTATCTTTCTTATCATCTTCATCCAAATAAATAATTATATATCTTACTTCTGGGCCACCTGCAGCTGTTACTCCAGAAATTGCTGCTCCTGTAGCAGTATTTAATTTATCAGATTTGTTGTTGTTGTTCTTTGTAGCAGGGCCAAGACCATAATATACTGGAATACCTGCTCCGTACGAATATCCGCCTCCACCACTTGTTGATGAACTTGATGTATCATCTCCTTCTTTTTTGGTTGCCTCAAGGTATTTTTGAGCATTATCATAATTTTCTACTGTACTATCTCTAATTGTACTATCAATCCTAGATTTGGTCGTCGGTTTATCTTCACTTACTACGGTTGTGTTTTCTTCGGTTATTTCCTTTTCTTCGATTTCCTCTTCATCTTCTGGGGATTTTGAGGGTTTTCCAATATTAGACGTATTCTTTGGTTTCTTACCAAAAGGAAGTATTCCAGGAAGTCCTGGTTTCTTAGAACTCTTATCATTTTTATCGGCTGGTGCACCTTTTGTTGGTTTTTCATCATCTGGTTCATTTGGTGTGGAGTCATCTGGTTTAGGTTTATCTTTACTAGAGGGAATATTTCCAAGAACTACTGGTGGTCTATCTCTATCATGAGATCTACTATCTTGAGGTGAACCATCTTTAGGTCCACCATCTTGGGGTCCATCTTGAGTTCTTGTTGGTAAATTATGTGTAGTTGTTTCATTACCACCAGGAGCAAAATTATCATCCTTTTCATCACTTGAGTCATCACTGCTACTACTGCTAGTGCTAATAGCATCAAGAGGTTTTTCACCTTGAGATCCTTTTGGTCCTTTACCAAGGCAACATGGGAAACAGAATAAAGTAATTGATTTCAATACCAAGACTATTAAACATGATGATAATACGAGAATTGGTACAATAGCTGGTTTAATATGACGACCCATATATACAGAATAAATAACTAATTGAGGTATCTCTTCAAAGAATACTACAAATCCTGTTGCAAATAAAATCGATTTTCTTCCTTCATCTGAGATTGGTGCACTCAATCTTTCAACACCACCAACTCCTGATGTTACAACTTGTAATGCATCCGTATCAAGATATGATGCTGCTCTAGCTACATTTGCTGTTGTACCATGTTTCCTCCACCATTTACTAAATTCTGGACGATGTCTAGCATGTTCTGTTCTAATTATATTGCTCGTGAACATGAAATTTAGAATTATTGGTAATATGAAAAATATCACACTATAAAATAAAAGAAATGATTATCATTAGAAAAAGTTATGATGTAATAAAATTCAGGTATTTTGAAAATAAAAATGTATATATATATATATATAATTTTCCTTACGTTGTGGGGAGAACCCATCCAAAATCTCTTCCATGAAGTGACATGAATGCAATATCTAAGGCTATATCAATTGGAATCAAAGCAGATAAGAAAATTGGCAAAAAGTTACTTGATCCTTCACTACATCTCATACGAGCGAAGATAAATAATAAAGTTAATAAAGTAAATAAGAGAAGGGCTGCAAGAAGAAATCCCCAATATTTTTTCCAAAGTTTTACAGTTCGAGGAGCTCCATTTGATGCGTCAAGTAAACTAGAACTATCACCATTTGCTAATGAATTAATGCCTCTATTTGTAACATCATCATTTAAATCTTGTATAAGTTTTTCTGAACTAGGTTGATTAGCCATTGTTGTTTTTTTAATATCAACTCTCAATATAGCTTGATTTGGTTTTTGAGCATCATATTGATGACCTACGGTTGATAAACGATCTCGATCGCATGAAATTGCACGTGCTAATTCATCACTCATTGTACTTGCAAACGCTTCTTTTTGTTTCGAATCAAGTGATTTATAATAATTCGTTCCATCGGGAGTTAATCTGATAATTGCACTTTCATCTTCTGTTAAAAAAAAAAAAAAATAAAAAATAAAAAACTTTAATATATCGACAAAAATAAAGGAATCTCAATTTGGTAGTGTAAATTTCAAAAACTTGCCTCCTTCTTGATATGACAAAGGTGCTAATGATTCTGACGAAGAAAAAAAAAGTTTATTATTTTTTTTTGTTAATATTATGACATGACGAAGCAAAAGAATAATATACACGTATATAAAACTTACTTGTAGTGAAATTCCAAATACCGGCTCTAACACCTATAATATTCTGCCCATTTGATTGTTCTTTTGCAAAATCATTATCAACTTGAACATAATAAGGTGCATTGAAAGCATCTATAGCACCATATAATACTTTAAATGTGACGGTGTCATTATTGATTGTAACAAATTGATCATTTGTCGAGGGAACGGTTTGTTTTAAAACTACATTATTTCCATTAAATTGGAAAATGCTAACATTTCCTGTTGAACTAGCTATAGGTATCGTATATACAATGGTAAATTGAGTATCTGTTGTTGTTGTGTCCAAAGTAAATACGGAGCCTTTCAATGGATTTGTGGACAATATTCTTGAACTTCCATATCCTCCTGGTCCTCCTGGTGCTTGCGCAATTCCTCCTTCAACTATAAAGGTAAAAAAAAAGAAAATTATATTTATTGAATATATTTACACGTTATTAATAAAATTTTTTTTTTTTAAAAAAAAAAAAAAATTAACTTACTTGAAGAGAAACTTGAAAATGAATTAGTTGTTACAATGGTAACTGCTCCTCCATTATTTTGGCTAGTTGCAACATTTGAAGCGTCTTGTGGAATAGCAACAATAGTGTTATTAGGAAGTACAAACGTATAAGTGTAAATTCCTATAGGAAGATCCCAAACTCCATTATATTTTCCACTATTATCAATAACATATCCAACTACATTTCCAGTAGTTCTATCTCTTGTAACAATAACGTATCCACCAAAATTTAATGGTAAAATATCTGTAATAACTTTATTGTTCGTAATTGAAGAAATTGAAGCAGCATCATATGGTACTGGAGTAGCAGATCCATCACTTAAGAAATTGACTTCGCTATATGTTACTTGATTTCCTTTATTTGTTTGAATAACACAACTGTAACCAGACGATTGAAAAGCTATATTACATACGAGTATTTTTATACTAGTTGCTGTAGTATCTTGGTAAATTGGAATAGGTCCTCTTACTGGAAGAGTGGAATCTTTTTGTATAAATGTAGTAAATATCGCTGATACGCCATTGATTGTCGTTACACAATATCCACCATCTTCCGTTGAAAATGCGTTCACAAAATCTGTGTTAAATATTTCTATTGTAGTTATAGTTTTAGATGAAATTATTGATACTAATCCATTTCTATCTCTAAAGCGGTTAATTAAATTATATTAGTAAAACGAGTTAACAAAAAAATATATACATATGTAATATATATAAGTGTTAAAATTAATAATTTAACTTACGGAGATCCATAAGTGGCCCCAAAGATTTCCTTAGTTGCAGATTTATAACATATATATAAGAATCCTTTTTCATAAGAGTTATCAACAATTCTACCACTACTACATGCAGTCTCGAACGTAAAATTACTGTATTGAATTAAATAAATAAACGTATATAATAAATTAATAAATATAATTCAAAAAAAATAAGTACGAGTGAAGCAATTATTTACATACCTTCTTTCAATTCCTGTCCAATCGATCACACTACCACACATATCATCATTTGATGAAGGATTACAAAGATATGTAACCAAAATATATCCTTCCGTAATCGCATGAATATTTATTTCATCCATCATAAATAAACCACAATCTGGTGAATCAGGATTGCTGGTACAGAAACCAGGTAAACATCTTGCAGCTTGTGGATTTGTAGAACATACATCACATCCTGGAGCATTTTTATTAAAAGTACAATCATTACATCCAGGTAAAAGTGGATTATTAGCACAGTTTGGTACACACTCGGGAGCTCTTGGATATATCGTACAATCTAAGCTATTGCCATTACATCCTATCGTTTGTTGAGCAGCATTGGCACAATTAGGAATATTTGCACAACCTGCGGCATTAGGATTACTACCACAATCTGGAGGATTCGCACAATTAGGACCGTATGCATTGGTTGTACATTCACAACCCAAAGCAGCAGGATTCGTTGAACAATCAAGGGGGGCCACCGGAACATTACCATTACCCGACGGACCCGGAACATTAGCTGGCGGGGCATTTCCTGGACCATTTCCTGGAGCTGGAGCACCTGGTGCAGCTGGAACATTTCCTGGAGCATTGCCTGGAGCATTGCCTGGAGCTGGAGCGTTGCCCGGAGGAACATTGCCTGGAACATTGCCTGGAGCTGGAGCATTACCTGGAGGAACATTGCCTGGAGCATTGCCTGGAGCTGGAGCATTGCCTGGAGGAACATTGCCTGGAGCATTGCCTGGAGCTGGAGCATTGCCTGGTGGAGCATTGCCTGGAGCATTGCCTGGAGCTGGAGCATTGCCTGGTGGAACATTGCCTGGAGCATTGCCTGGAGCCGGAGCATTGCCTGGAGCTGGAGCATTGCCTGGAGGAACATTGCCCGGAGCATTGCCTGGAGCTGGAGCGTTGCCTGGTGGAACATTACCTGGAGCGTTGCCTGGAGCTGGTGTAGTTTTTCCTGGAACATTAGTACCAGCACATCCAGGAGATGATGGATATTTCGCACAATCTAAACTCCCATTATTACATCCGTCTGCACCGGGATTCTTTCCGCAATCAGGAACATTAGAACATCCCGAAGGTGGATTTGCTGATCCACAATTAGAATTACAACCAGGACCATAAGGATTTGCATCGCATGGGGAAGAAGAAGCTTGACATCCACCAGGTTTATTACAAATTTTTTTACAACCTTCAAGATTAGGATTTTGACTACAAGAATTTTCAGCAGCTTTTGGATCCTTACATAAATCAGGATATGTGGAACAACAAGCATAAGAAGTAGCTTTTGCACCTTCACATTGAGGATGTCTTTTAACAAGAGTATTTGGTGACATTGAAGGTTGATTCCTTTTAGTTAAACTCATTTTTGAAATTGGACAAAAATCGGCCGAGGGAACAGAATGTTTTGCAACATTCAAAGATTTTGAAGTCCCATCAGGTCCAATTATATTAAACCATAAATCTTGTGCATAACAATTTGTGGTAGGGTCTTGTTTAGTTAATCTTAATAAAATAGTTCCATCACGATAACTAGCACCTTGAATTACTTTAAGATCATTTTCAGTATTAAGGGTTAAAGGTTGTTCAGCAAAAGTAAACTGAGGTAAAAAAATTGAGATAAAACAAATATAAAACAATATCATTATAGGTCTCATATTATTATCATTCAAAAAAAGTCCAAAAAAAGCTCGTTCTTCTATCCTAAACTTATTTCGTTGCAGCATATTTTTTTTTTTAATAATATTTTTTTTTTTTTTTTCAAAAAAAAAAAAAAAAAAAAAAAAATTATTATTATGATATATTTAGGGTAAAGTGAACAAGAAGAAGAAGAAGAAAAAAAAAGGACTTAAGAGAAAATCCAAAATTTTTTGCTAATGGATAAATAAATGCAAGAAAAAAAAAAAGTTATGCACAAAAATGGACACAAAGGAGCTGTTTAGATACAAACTCCAAAACGTACAAGATACTCTTTTTTTTTTTTTTTTTTTTTTTTTTTTTTCCTTAACTCTTTGAAATAAGAGTTACCATAACAACAAAAAAAGATGTGCTTTTTATTTATAACTTACATGCTACATGCTTCCCCGTATAATTAAACATTCCATGATAAAAAAAAAAAAAATTTTGGCGGACACAAGCGCAATCAAAGGAATAACAATTGAATCGCACAGATTATTGAATATAGAAATGAATAACGACAACGAACTTTATTTGACATTAAAGTCGTGTCACATTATACTCGCTTTTTGGAAATTCGGCCGCATGAATCTAGCACACAATCATTGTACAAATTGTACAAAATGATAAATATATTCTTTTGAATAAGACGACATAAAAAAAACAATTTAGCAAGTTAAACTCTTTTAGTAATGAAGTCATTTCACTTCCCGTCGGCACAAAAATTGATTAATGGCCGAGATTTACATTAAAAAAAAAATAATTATTATTATTATTATTTTTATAAATATAAATATAAATATTCATTTACAATATGATAATTATAAAATATAGGTCAAGAACAATGAAATGGTAATTTTTTATATATAGACCAAAAAAATGCAAGGCAAAGGAAAACATCAGCCCAATTTGATTACACAATGATAACATTTTCTCATTTATGTATAAAGGAAATTTCCTTATATCACATAAAATCCAAAATAATCGAGAGAAATCGGGCAAAACTTTTTAAAAATATACTTTTTTATATTAATGTCAAAGACGCCATTTTGTTAAAAATAAGTGTTTTTTTTAGATCGTGTTCTTTTTTTAGTCTTAACCTAATGGGAAAAAGTTTAAGCGCGAAAGTTATGTCGGGTAATGAGTAAAATGACATTTATATATATATTTTTTAAAAAATCACGTGATATAATTATATTTTTATCGGGTTTTTATCTAATGAATTGAATAAAATTTTAGAAATTACAATGAATACACACGACATTTAAAAAATTCGAAAGAAAGAATAATAGATATTCCGTAATTTCTTTTCATGGAATTCTTATTTTTGAAAGAATGTTACGCAAATTTCCCATACACCGTTTTTTTTTTTTTCTCATCTAGCAACTAACAAGTTTTTTCTCCTTAAAATTAATAGATATATTTGTAAATAAGGTTCAAATATAAATTATTTATTTAAAATCTCCTTTTTTGAAACATTAAAAATATATTTGTATCACAAATATTATAAATCTGGAATATTGCCGCGTGACTCATCAATGGGATTATTATCTAAGGATCTACAGATCTAATTTAGACATAAATTTCCCATCTCTGAGTAAAAATTTTTCTTTTTTTTTCCACTTTTTTTTTTGAGTAAAACTTTTAGATAACAGTTTATCGTTAAACAGTAAAAAAATAATAGTTAGGATTATATTCATTGTTCGTTTTAGATAAAGAATTTAAAAGATTCTAGATGTCGATTTGGTAGATAATAAATCAATTATAAATCGATTAAAAATCGAATTAAAATCGATTTTAAACGATTCGACTTATCCAAATTAGTTTTTATGGAAGAGGAGATTTTCCCACTATACATTATTACTGAAGCTGGAAGCATGTGAAACTATCTTAAAACTATATCACGTTAGTTTAAATGCATTAAATATAAAAACGAGCAGACGAAAATGGCTGTGCAATACGTCACATGATTGGAAATCATGTGATTTGCTTACTTTATTTGGTAATAATGTAACATATTACTCAGATTCAGGCTGAAATAATTTTGTTACACGGTATATTATATGGTTAGCCTTATAAAGTCATCTTTTCTTATTCTTCTTATTAAGTTTAACGGATAAACCATGTCGTGTTAGGTGAGTACAATGGTATACTGATAAAAGATTTCGTTATCACAATTTCTTGGCTTTAACCAATTATCACTATTTGATTATCACCAATTAAACCAGTTAGACGCGTAATTTTCATATTATTCGCCAAGAAGAAGATATATTTGGGAACGCCCATTCTGAATTAGGATGTATTTTGCATTTGTTATTCCGAATTTTTGGTTCATTCGATTTTTGAATTTGAAACGTAAGATTTTGATTATTGAAACAATTGACGAAATTTTTTTTTTAAAAAATGGAATAATTTTTTTTTTTACCATATTTATTAAAAAAAAGAAAAATTTATTTACCATATTTGTTTTTATTTTCAAATAATAAGGATTTTACTACAAAAAAAATATTTAAAGTCACATGATAGAATGAAATTTTTCATTTTAATCCTGGCCGATGAAATTATGATAATTTAGCCCAACATTTCTTACCTACAAATTATCCGCAGGTTACCATTATCACGAGAAATGTTATACGTCATTGGTCACGCAAAAACGACATTTTGGTTAATGTTATTGATGCAAAAGTTTGCAATATTGCAGTTAATATGCATGAATATGGAGACGGGTTCGTCTCGGCCGATTTTTAATTAATTTAATTGGAATCTTCTTTTTGAAATGAAATGATGTAAATGATGTAATAAAGTTTTTTTAGATTGAGTCCATGATATCTATGTAAAAAGATTCTATCAATAGATCTCATTCAATTTGTCATGATCTAAAAATAATAATTTTCATGTTCTCCTGTATTTCAACCCCAATTAATTTCCATATGATAAAAACATACGGATCAACTTTTTACGGGTGTGACGCGAATATGCATTAATTGTAATACTTTTCAAGGGTAAAATTCTAAGTTAATAGAAAATTTTTTCGTGCAGATTGTTTGAAACAAGAACTTCCCCCTTGCTTTGCAAACACCATCATGTATATCTTTCTTTTTTTAAATAACGTCAGCCAGCATTACATAATGTTGGCCCTGAAAGATGAGTTCAAAAATACCCCCTAGATATGTATAACTTTCGGTGGGGTCCAAGATAAAATTAATTGGACGAGAAATTTAATCTACCATAACACTACCATAATATTATTTAAAACTAACGATTTTTTAGGGAAAGATTTAAGATTTTAATATTCAATTTTATTATTTGAATTAACTTTAATTTCACCTTATTTAAAACTATATCGATCGTACAAAGAAATTATCTTCAACGAAAACTTATTTAGAAGTTCATTGGAATAATGAGAAGGTCTATACTGTACAAATTCATGAATCTCTCTCTTCAAAATGATATTAAATAGTGACAATCATTTATTGTTACGCGTACAATTATTTGATTCACAAAATTAAAATAAAGTTAATTAAAAGAACGCCTCAGATTAATTATTGATAAGCGTTTTTATATAGAGATATTTATATATGTTTATATTACTTTATATATATGTATAGTATTTCTTTTTGAAAAGGAAACTTATTTATAGAAATATTTTTTTTTTTTTTTTTCGCTTTTTCAAGCTTTAAAAAAAAAAAACTATGTTTATATATATATTATTATATGGTATGACAAAATATCTTGATAAATCTGACGTCCGTGTAATGTTTGTTAAATTTGTTCAATTTATGTCTGGCGCAGTAAGCATTTTTATAAATTGACCGAAATTAAAATTGTAACATTAATCGATTTTATTGGATATGCATAAAACATTTGACATCATTTATAAATTAAATGCATTTGAGAAACAATATATATATTTACAAAAAGAAAAAAGAATGAATTAATTGAATAAAACTCGTTAACGGACTTTGTTTATCTTATTTATATTATATAATTTATGTGTGATAAATTCCGATACACATAATAATTATAAATTAACACGGCTTATAAATAGGAATTTCATCTTTTAAATCTCGTAATTATTGTACGCATATTGTTTGTAGTATTAACATTAAGAATCATAAGTTGTAATATTATAAATAATCAATAGAATTCAGCTTTTTAAATATGTTTCATAAAGTAACCATAAATGGTTTAGCGTAAATGCAGAGTAAATGTGACTATATTAATTTTTTTATTCTTATCTGCGGGGTAAAAAATATACAATAAATATTTATAATATAATTTATTATGAAAAAAAAAAAAAAAAAAAAAATGAATTGCACAGATTTTATTATTTATATCGTTAAGTTTTCTCCGAGATATAATAATAATAATAATAATAATATGTACTGTATATATTTTATATAACTTATGCCACGTTTTAAAACCGTCCATGTTTCACTAATGTAAGATTAAATGTACTAAATTTTTTGATAGGTTATGTCGGGTGTTGCTCGTAGTTTATAATTCTTGTCTACCAACCAGTTTTAATACCGAAATGCAACTTAATACCTTTTTTTCCTTTTTTTTAAGCTTACGGTTAAGATCCTCAAGCTAAACAAACAAAAACAAGGTCGCGAGTGCCTTTTTTTTGGACCCTAATATTCTTAAATTAATATATTATCCAAACTTTTACTCATGTATCATCATCCTCCTCCTTCTCGGTTTTTCTCCCATTTCCTCTTCCACTTTACCTTTTTTCTTGTTATTACTTCCAATTAAAAGTGGAATGTATGTTACACTCTTTCTTTCGTTTCGACTTCAAATTTCTAACTATATAGACAAATATAAATATTAAAAATTATATATTTATTTATTGAATTATTTCTATTTCTTTCTTTAATTTCTAATTTCTTTCTTCTTGGTTTTTCTTTTTCTTTTTTTTTTTTCTTTGTATCGAGTTATGCCCGAATATTCACCCTTGGTCATTCTTTATATTTGTATACACTTGATAAGCCTACTTTTATTATCTTTTCTCGTTTTTCTCATAGTAAAGACCGGATCTTATATTACAAAATGGACTTTATTTCAACTTTGCTTATGCTTATTTGTCTTAGGTTTATCGAGTTTACTTACCATAATAATATACGGCAACAGTTTAGGAGATAAAGCTCTCAATATTCCTCTCTTATGTATAGTTCAAAATAAAATTATAGTATTAATTTATTGTCCTTTGAAATTATTTCCCGGTGCTTTATGTGTTTATTTATGGTTCGCGGTAGCACGTTCTAATTATACTATTGAACAAACTTGGTTCTGGTATATTAGCGGTGCAATTTGGGTCACTACGATATGTGTAAATATAGTGGGTTTAAGGGAGAACAGTAAGGAAAAAGATTGGGGCGTTATACCTGGTGAATTTTTTTGTAAATCTACTCCTTCTAAGACAGTATGGTTGTTTTATCTTATTCCAACTACTGTATATGCCGTCACTTCACTAGCAATTACAGGTAAAAAAGCGTGATCTTCGATCCAAAAATTTATGTTACACAATTTTACTTTTTTTTTTTACAATGATATTAATTTTTTTTTTTTTTTTCCAAAAAAAAAAAAACCAGCGCATTCCAGTTACTTTCTATGGGGTCGATGGCGTAATTTTAATCAAAAACAGAATCGTCGGACAGCGATAGATCTTGGTTATGCTGTCAGATTAGCAGTTTTGAGTGGTTTTTATTCAATTATACTTTTAGCTTCATTAATACCTTCAATTGCCGAGAAATTTGGTAATGAAATAGATGATGGTGATGATCCAACTACCGCATTTCTTGATTTTGCTCCTGCATTTTTGTACGTATAATTAGTTAATTTTTCTTTATATAATATATATATACGTATTTGTAAATTTATGAAAATATATATTTTTTTTTTTTCCCCTTATTTTTTTAGTGGTACGTTACTCTTTTTGATTTTTGGAACAACAAAATCTGCAGCAATTTTTCTTCCATGTTGTTATTATATTCCTCCAAGTGATCGTAGAAGACAGAGATCAATGATAAGTCAACAATATTCTAATGTTGAAAATTTATCAGCAAGATCCACTGTAAATGAGCCTATTGAATTAGATATAATGATTAAACAAGATAATTCTGGATCCGAATCAATTTTTGAATCAAATTTTGCAACGGTTTCAACTAGAAATACAATAATACCTGATGATGATAGACAAATAACACCGTAATTTGTAAAAAAAAAAAAAAAAAAAAATTATATAAATCTGTAAATTAGCAAAATCTGGAAAAAAAAAAAAGAAAAAAAAAATTTTTATAATCTTTATAATGTAGAAAGAAGAAAGAATAATAATAATATAAAAAAAAAAAACCCTAAAAAAAAAAAAGATTTTAATTTGAAATTAAAATTTTTTTTTTTTAAATGGGAGATATGTAAGATAACAAACAAACAAGAGGAACAAATACAACAAGTTAATTTATTATAATTATGTTATTATGGAGTATTTATTATTATAATCAATATTATTACTATTAACCGAGATTATTATTAACTATTAATTGAGAAGGAAAAAAAAAAAAAATTAATTAACAGATTTTCGTAAATTGTAATATTTTTTGTAACTTTTATTTTTTTTTTTTAATTCTTAATATTTAATGTTTATTTACATGACCTTTTTCCATTCTTTTTTTTCCATTCTTTTTTTTATTGAATTTAATTTTCTTTAGCATCTTTCAAAAAGGCAAAAAAAAAAAAAATAAATAAAATTAAATAGAATTAAAAAAAAAAAGGGTCCCGATCTCGGGAATCTGTATTCATACACAAAACAAAAATGTTTTTTTTTTGACATGTGAGCTAGGAAAAAAAAATTGTTTTATTTAATCTATTCTTTTCCCTGCTTTCCCTGCATGTTCACATGTTAAATGATAATCACCTGCCCTTAAATATCTGTTAATTATTACCATAATGGATTTCATTTTTTGAACGAAAAAGAATATATGAAAAATTAATAATTTACCTTTAACTATAAAAAGAAGTTTTTGTAAATTGTATGGTGCGAATTCAAATCTTTTTTTTTTCCTCACCTAATTGGTTTATTTCGTTGATGATATTTGGAAATCGGAAAATCGACATATCTATTATACGGAACCCCCTTGGGGAGGGCACATTTACAGAGGAGAGGGTACACATAATGGAGGGTGCATTTATAAAGGGTGCATTTATAGAGTGTACTTTATGGCTGTAAACTCGCCATTGCCATATTATTCACCGAGTATTTTGCGAATTTAAATGGGTGACTTTATACCCGGGTCTATTACAAGAATTTTATTATAAATTTACTTACATAATCGGATGAACTGGCGTAACTAACTTACATTATGGGGTATGAAGTATTTGGGGTACTACTGTATATTGTAAGTTCGCATCAGTGCGGTAGTTTTGATCAACTACATTTTTATTTATTCATACTTTTATATAATAATTATCGAATGATTTCTTGATCAAGCATGTGGTTGAGATTTCTTTGTTACACATTCGGTAGGGTGAAATCGGGAAATCCGATCATGCACCCTATAAGTTCATGGTTCATTCATAATTTTTGACAGGGGTGACAAATAATAAATAACGTATCAGAAATAATAATAAAGTTATTGCCATTCGGGGGTAACCGATATTTCCCCTAATTAATTTTGTTGAAACGCGTGTATGCGTGTATGCAGTTATTATTAATATCCTACGTTAAAATTTCAGTTACGGCCATACACAGTGAAAAGCACCGGAACCCGTCCGATCTCCGAAGTTAAGCCACTGATGGCCCAGTCAGTACTACGGTTGGGGACAACGTGGGAATACTGGGTGCTGTAACTATTTTTTTTTTTTTTTAATATAAAAAGCCTTTTGTAGTACATTTTGATCAAAATATCGAATTTTGATGTATTTTTTCTTGTTGAAATTTATCAAAAAGATGAAGATACTGCGGTAACTGCGTTACTAATTTATACAAAAATGTAATAAACCTGTTAAGATTATTTATCCAAATAAAGGATTGATGGGTTGATTCGAATCTTTTTTTAACAAAAAGGTTCCAAATTTTAATGAAACGATTTTTTTTATTGATTTTCGTTTTTTTTTTTTTTTTTTTTTTTTTTTTTTTTTTTTGTTTTTTTTTTTGATTTTTTTTTTTTTTTTTTTTTTTTTTTTTTTTTTTTTATTTTTAATTTTGATTTTTTTTATTTTTATTTTTTTTTATTTTTATTTATTTTGATTTTTTTTTTTATTTTGATTTTTATTTTGATTTTTTTTTTTTTTAAAAAAAAAATTTGATTTTATAATTTTTTAAAATAATTTATAATTTTTTAAAAGAATGACATCACCATCTAAAGAATGTATTACATGTGGAAAAGAAAAATCGTCAGAATTTTGGTGTGCTACTTGTGAACATCAAAGATTTCGTGATAACTTTCGAAATTGGACAAGCGAAAATAAATTAATTGACGATTTAATTAAAGATGTACAACTTTCATCATCTTGTTCGGAAGAATTTATTGAATGGATACCATTTTCAGATTTTGAATTTGTAAAATATCATGCTAGAGGTAGACATAGTACAATATATACAGCATTATGGCTTCGTGGACCATTACGTACATTTGATGATTTAAGTGAAGATTATGTAAGATCTGGTCCTCAAAAGGTTGTCCTAAAGTCTCTTGATAATTCTAGGAATATCAATCCACAATATTGTCGTATGGTACGTTATTTATAAAAAAAAAAAAAAAAATATTATTTTTATTTATTACTTATAGTGTTTTTTTTTTTTAGTTAAGGGAAAGTATTTGTAATAAATATGAAAACGATTACGAATTATGTTATGGAATAACTCAAGATCCTATATATAAAGATTACATGTTAGTAATGGAATATTCTGAGGATGGAAATCTTTATGATTATATTAAAGAGAAGGATAGATTTAATTTGGATTGGATAAAAATAATTGAAGATTGTTATGATTTATCAAAAATTTTAGACGAGTTACATTCTCGTAATTTAGTTCATGGAAATCTTCATGGTGGAAACGTTTTAACCACGATCGAAGGATTTACGATTACTGATATGGGACTTGGTCATCCAGCAGATGAAATTCCATATACGAAAATTTATGGTGTTTTACCTTTCGTTGCACCTGAAGTTATTCGTGGTGAAAGATATACTCCTGCAGCTGATATTTACAGTTTTGGAATCATAATGTGGATGTTATCATCAATTCAATTACCTTTTGCTGATAGAGCTCATGATTTAGAACTTGCAAAGGATATTGTTAATGGTCTTCGTCCAACTATTGAAATTTTTATGCCAGGATTATTTTTAGATTTGATGACAAGATGTTGGAATGAAAATATTGAAATTCGACCTACTTCTAACGAATTATTAAGATTATTAACGGAATGGAAATGTGCATTACAAATTCTTGATTATTATTCTATGGAAGATTATAATCATTTAATTATTACTCAAGTTGTTGAAGTTGATGATGTTTATATGGATGCGAATATTTTTAGATCTCATAATATACATGAAAATGCTATTTATACTAGTCAACTTATCGATTTTTGTTCATTACGTCGAATCAATCATCTTAAAGAATCTCCTATCGATGCTTTACTAAAAAGTAAGCCACGTATTAACGAATACTTTTTTTTTTTTTTTTTATCATTTATTTTTCTTCAAATCGTTCAATAAAACTAATTTTTTTTTTTTTCTTTTTACAGGACATTTCATAGATATTATACCATATGAACAATTTAGTGAAATTAAATTAATTTCTCATGGAGGATATAGTTCAATGTATTCGGCATTTTGGAAGGAAAGAGGAGTTAAAGTTGCCATGAAGATGTTTCGTGATACTTTTAACCTAGATTTTGGATTTTTAACATCATTAAATTCATGTTTGGATTTAAGGAATTATGAGATAGGACCAGAATATTATGGAATAACTAAAGATCCTACAAGTCATAATTATGTTATTTTAATGCAATATTTTGAAGCAGGAAATTTATATAATCAAACTTTTTTAAATTGGAGAGGAAAAATACTTTCATTATTAAAAATATCATTAAAATTAAAAGAAATTCATGGTTTAGGATTAATTCATAAAAATCTTCATGGAGGGAATTTATTACCAATTTATAATAATAATGGTAATGAATATGAATGGTTTATAACTGATGTTGGTATAACGAAATCGAATTGTCATAATTTATATGGTGTGTTACCATTTATGGCACCAGAAGTATTAAAACATAATAATTTTACACAATCTTCGGATATTTATAGTTTATCAATGATAATGTATATTATATTGACTGGTTTTAAACCATTTAATAATAAGAAACATAATTTAAAATTAGCTAATAATATTATTTTAAATCAAAAAAGGCCTGATATATTTTCTATTTCAACAGATTATATTCCTAATGATTATTTAAATTTATTAAAACAATGTTGGTCTCATAATCCTTTTAATAGACCAAATATTAATCAAATTATAGATATACTTGAAGATTGGATTACACAATTAGATCATAGATCTTCTACTAGAATTACTGAACAATTTGTAAAATGTGAAAGATCTGGTTATGCGGATCCTGCTAATTCATATGTTTGTGAAGATGATAGTTATTATAGTAGAAATTTTACCGATTGGAAGAAAGATCTTCATTTTTATTAGTCATTCGATCATATTTAAGATTAATGTTAGAGAGAAAAAAAAAAAAAAAAAAAAAAAAATAATATTCAATATCTTAGATTTTTTTTTTTTTTTTTGTTTTTAATAAAATTTATATTTACTTATTTATTCACTCTCACATACCTCTCACATACCTTTCAGATACCTCTCACACATCTCTTACATACAAAAATAATCCTCGATCACGATATTCCACTTAATAGTCATTCACTCGTATTTACCCAAATTTTCATATACCAGGAAAAAAAAAAAAAAAAAAAAAATATTCAATGTCTTAGATTTTTTTTTTTTAATAAAATTTATGTTTATATTTATTCATTCACTCTCATACTCTCACTCATCTCTTCACACATCTTTCATACATCTCTCACTACAAAAAATTCTCGAACACAACATTCCATTTAATCGTTCGCTCGTATTCAAAATTATTTATCCCAGATTTTCATATATCAGAAAAAAAAAAACTATTCAATACCTTTAGATTCTTTTAATAAAATTTATATTTATCAGTTATTTAGAAATTCAAACTTTCACACAACTCATATATCTATCTCTCACGCGTCTCTCTCACACAAAAAATTCTCGAACACAAAATCCACTTAATCGTTAGTTAAAATTTTCATATATCAGAAAAAAACATTCGATTGCCTTGAATTTTTTATAAAATTTATATTTATTTATTCATTTATTCACTCTTACACAGAAACTCTCCACAAACTCTCACAAGAAATTCTCGGTCACCAAATTTTATTCACTCTCGCACATACAAAATCACTCTCTCATACACACAAAAATCACTCTCTCGTACAACACAAAAAAATCATTCTAATTCACACACTCTCATACACAAAAAAATTCTCGGCCATAAATTCCATATAATCATTCACTCATTCACTCTCACAATATTCTACTCACTCGTTCTTTCATTCATTTAACCATTCATGTCTTAATGCCATTTCCGCAGTGAAATTATTTTTTGCAGCTTCAAGCAAAATATTCTTAAAGTCAAAGAAACTTTTCGAAAAATTATAACATTGATCAGTACCTTTTAATTCATCCATAAGTCTTCCAACTTGATAAATATCGTAACAAGCGAGATAAGGTTTACCAACAACAGCTTGTTCAGGCCACCTATTCCAAAGAGAAAATTGTAAAATTTCATCAACAGGACCTCCTAATTCTAAATCAATCATTAACCATTCACCATTATCTTGTCTTAAAATATTTCCCCAATAAATATCTCTATGAGTCCAATTAACTTGATGCATTTCTTTAAGAACTTGTAGAATAGTTTTAATCATTGATTTAACTTCTAATTCATTCCTTGGATAATAATAATAACCTACTGGTTGTAAAAAAATTTTACAAGATCCATCTTTAGTTAAAATTGGATAACTAAGATTACCTTCTATATCTACACAATGAACCAAATTTTTAATATGAGAAGTTTCTAAATAAATTTTTCTTATAGTATCATAATTAAAATTTTCTTTCATTTTTTGCGTTGATAAAGATTTTTTTACAATATTTCCCATGAATTCTATCGACGTTCCACCATCACGATTTATAGTTAAATATAAGGGATGAGTGGATTTGTTTATCTTAAATTGTACCCAATTACGTTTCAATGATTCCAAAACATTATAAATATTAATGACAGTACGAATCATTCTTAAACGATCCAAAATTCTATCCAAATCAAAATCTTGAGATATCGATATAATCTTGTACCTTATTGGATCGAAAACATACCATCTTAAAATTGGACCTTTTGATATATAAACAAATTTAAAAGGTAAATTTGAATAATAAATATCTTTCCAGTGAGTTTTATCAACAATATCTTGAATACCAATATTCCATTCAACATTTTCTGGTAATTCTACACCATGAATTATTAGATGTTCATTAATCCAACACATCCAATCAGGTCTTAAAAGATCTTCCTTTGATTGAATAAAATTTCGTGCCATATAAATCCATTGTGATCTTTGAGATTGTAAACAACTTAAAGTTCCTTGAATTAATGCATCAATAATTAAATTATACCGAATTAAGTTATTTTCCTGACAAGATGAATTGGAATTATATGGATAAGTCAAAGCATTAATAAATGGCAATGAAATAGGTGAAGATGGAATAAGATTTCCAAATTCTCTAGAACATTGTTCTTGAGGCGTAACATATGAATATATTTTGGAATTTTCTTGATCATTTAAAAGACAGAATGATGGAACCAATACTCTCATTGGTAATGGGGTCAAAAGGAATCTTTTTAATTCGTATATAGAAGGAACCTTGAGTAATTTTCTTGTAATAAGTTGTTGAAATAAATCCTTTTTGTTGAAGAAGTTTTCCTAATTATAGTACATAATGTATATTATATAAGTGAAATTTTTTTTTTTTTTTTTAAAAAAAAAAAGATTAACTTACTTTTAATAAGTTATTGTTATTACTTAATAAATAAAATGGTCTTTGTTCAAGACTATTAAATTTTATCAATAATTCTAAATAAAACAATTACTTATGTTAACAATCAAATCAATCAAACAATCACAACAATCACAAAAGAGTAATTATATGCAAAAATTAATTTACCTTCGGGTTCATAATAATCACCATTTTTATAATATCCTGAAACATTAAAGTTTGTAAATAAAAAAAAAAAAATTCCATAATTTTTTTTTTTTTTTTTTTTTTTTTTCAATTAATTAAACTGCTCACCATGTAAACGTAAAATTTCAGTTTCTAAATGTAAAATTAATAATCCTGAAATACCCATTTTAAAGAAATCATGTCTCGTCATTTTCAAAAAAGTTTTTCCATCGATTTGTTTTAATTTAAATTTATATTCGGATTCTTTATTAAATAAATCTTTTCGACAATAACCTTCAACGCTAAACATAACTTGTAAATGATAAACGAGTTGTTGAACATTCCATTTTTTTACCACATCTAGATCAATTGTTGGAAAATCCAAAATATTCCAATTTTCATGATTTTTTACTCGAGAAATTGATTCATTATTGTCAACTTTTTTTTTATCATTAAAAAATAAATAAATAAAATAAATTATATTCTATTATTAATTGATTTTATCATCATTTAAAAAATATTTTATATTTTAACTTACATAATTTTTTGTTCAAGTTTCTTTTTTTATTATATTTTCTTGTCATGGTATTATTTTCACTGAAAAAAAAAAAAAAAATTTCGTTTTTTTTTAATAAAAAAAAAAAAAAAAAAATTCGTGCAGATTATTTTTTTTCTTTTATGTCATAAATCGTCACGAGGGGAAACATTTGAAAATTTCGTATTAATTTCGTAAAAAAAAAAAAAAAAAAAAAAAAAAATTTAATACACCACAAATTTATATTCCGAAAGAAATAATCAATAATTTTAAACAATAAATGGCGCGTGATTCAATTGTAAATTGTACATTGTTACCTTGGCCAAGCACCAAGCAATATGGCTTGCAAAAAAAAAAAAAAATATATTAATTTTTTTTTTTTATTTTTTAAAACCAAGCGCGGATTAAAAATATGCGCATCGCGCAGTAATTTTTTGAATTCGAATCAATCATAAAAGGAGAAATTTTCTAAAGATTACAATAAACTTCGATGATCTTGAAAGATAGAAATGTTCTTTAGTTGCCATTCAATTGCCGTTTTGTATAACTTGCAATTATAGGTTAAAAGAGAACCTTTTTAGTTATTTTCTGCTTTTTTGCCTTTATTTATTAAATTCTCGGGTAAGTCGATCAGCCGCGCCACTGCATTAATTTTGATTTTACTCTATTGGTATTAATTAAAATTATTATATAATAATATTTTGTTTCATAATTTCATAATCAATATTAACATATGAAGAAGAGTAAAAAATTTCTGTCATGTAAATTTTATCTGAGGCTAAGAAAAAAAAATGGTACAAGAAATTTGTTGCATTTAATGATTTGTTTAAAAAAAAAAAAAAAAGGATAAGAGATAAGAAAACAGATGAACAAGAAAAATAAATGAACAAGCAAGCAAAAAAAAGATGGCATAGATTAAGATTTTTTTTAGAAATGATCTTTAGACATATAGTAATTATTGATGATACTGATGAACAAAAAGATTGAATTCATAAACTATTGTCTTTTTCATTTTAAAAAAATAAATATTTGGGTTACAGCCACAAATAATAAAAATTATTGACAAATCAGCAAATCAGATATTGATCACGCCGATCGTGACTATCTATCATATGATCCAAACTTGTTTTATATTAAAGTGTGTCAGTATTAATAATTGAAAAATGCTTCGGATCAAAAAGCATATTTGGTTAAACAAGGATCAATTAACATCTTAAATACAACACCACAGATATTCAAGCCTTCAACTAAATTTTTTTAATTGTATTTTGCCATTCAAACCCTGTTCAACTTTAAAATTTAAAGCGTTCAAGTATTTTACGATCAAATCAAATTAAAGCTCATATACTATCATTATATAACTACCCCATTTTAAATCATTATATGACTACTCCCATTTTAAAATTCAAATGAAATTTAAATGAAAAATGTTATGGCTTTGTTTTTGTATTATTTTTTATAAATTGTTTACAGGTTAATTCGAAGGTCCAATATCTTGTGCTTTAATTGGTCATATGATATCTATACATGTAGGTCTCTTTGAAGTATTTCCTTTTTGTAATTATTATAGGAAAAAATTTATTCTCGTATCTTCGTGGTTTCGTGGAGAAAATCATATTTTATCAATATCGACTCGTCTTTATTTTGAAATCCAAATATTTTGTAAATTATGCAATACGATCCACAGCACATCAAATTTGGGGATGACTCATAAAAAAGCCCGTACATCGGTGGTGCCAAAACTTTCAATTCCAATGACATTATTATGCATAATAATACAAATTAATTCATCAAAGCGAAGATTTTTTTCATCCAACATTTTTTCGTCCGATGATAAAACATGTCAATAAAAATTAAAGATCATAAATATTAATTTTACCCTGTGACTTCGTGATTCCATAAAATTGATTATATGTTGGCCATATTCGTTAAATCAACCTAGAAAGAAAATTAATATATAACGAAAAGCGTTACCAGTAACATACCTCTTTTTATCGACAAATTTTTTAACTGCATTCTTATAGTTGAAGGGAGTTATTCAGGACCGGATTTTCGTTATGTAACTATGATTGGTTATACCGAGTTATTCCACTGTTATTCCCGAGTTCAAAAAAATTATCCGTATGGTTAGTTAACGCAGTAAAAAAAAACAATGTGTAGCCTTTTTTAGTCGGTGTAAAAATTTAAATGTGCACGTCTAAAATGTGTGCCAGGTTGGTGGCGCAGTAATTTTCAAAGATTGTGAAAAACAATTTTATTAACAAAAACTCTCAAAATATGTCGTACTTTTTAGCCGCTCTACAAATTTAATATAAGGTCGGTGTGTGTTTTTTGAATGTTGTTTTCTGATTTTATATATAAAACTTAAAAAATTCTTCTTTGCTGATCATTTCCAAAAATGGTTAGATTAATTTTAACAAAAAGTGTTTTATTGAAATGTCAAAAACGACCTTCAAAAACCACCTTTACTGCTCTAAGTAAACTTGCAGAACAGGCAAAAATACACTTATTGCAACTTTTTTTTTGCAGAATTTTCTGCGCCACAGTCAGTCAACTGCGCCACCAACCTGGCACACTTTACAGATATGCCACGAAAAACATTCAGACTTCATACTGTAACAAATATTATTTTAGTTAAGTATCGATGGAAATCTTTACTCGGAAATTTAAATATGATTAAAAAAATTCTATACAAAATTAAGATACTTTTATCATTTTTACATTATTTATTTACACCTAATAATTTCAATGCCAATTTGATGACGAATCATCGTAATCGTCATTATTCCATATAGCTTTTTAACGAAGTTTGAGAACGTAAAGCTGAATTTTGCGGTGAGACTTTTTGAGTTCCTCAAGTACTTTTATGCTATCATCTAAACCCATCTGTGCAAAAATAAATAATGATCAACATTTAGATCTGATAATATGACTAATATCATAATACTTTAAGATTCCACAAGATCCTCAGAGCATATATTAGTTCATAATGGTTCTCACAACTGACTGAGAGTTGAAAAGTCCCAATGAGAGACATTCGATAAACTTTTGAGACGGGTAGATCCATACCCCAAATTTGTACTTCTAGTCCTATTGCAAACAGAGATAATTTAAGTGCGAAATTCAAAGATTTAAAACTCAGCAACTAACTTAGCATGCGCATGTGTCTCATAATTTTAAAATCTCCATGACTAAATATTGTAATTATATTATTAAGTAGATCACGACTACCCCAGTATCCTTTCACATGTAGCGAGGCAAATCAAAAGTCAAATAGCCTCCAGATAACTCTATCATGCATAGTTCAAGACCTTTTTCACCAGGGGACTGGAAGAAACCATCGACCTTCATACCTAAGGGTCTATCATCAACAAGTTTAAGATCACGTCGTAACAATCGCTGATTTGCACTTGCTTTTAAGATACACCTCTCCTCTCTATTTTTGAAATTTAATAATATTATGAAAACATGAAATGAAAATCGAATAGAATTTGGTATTAAATCGAGGTACGTATATAGCGTGACTGGTTACTGCTTTGCAAGATATTGTAAAATTGGATGGACCATAAGTGAGCCTAATATTGCTTTGTTTTTGTTCATACTGTGAAATGTCGACTCTGTATTGAATACGTTTTTCGCACTTTCAAAATTAAAGTAAGTTAACGAATAAATAAGTACTATTTTTATAAAAATCAAATATACTTACGACCACAAAAGAACATCTGTCACGAACATCATTTCGCGATTCAATGTCAAATTTGACGTTATGAAAACATTTTTTATATTCGATTAATGAGTCCTGTTACCAATTAATAAAAAAAAAAAAAATGTAAATAGTATTTTTATTAAAAACACAACAATATTTGTTCTTACAGTCTCTAATAATGCATTAAAGAGATTTTCTACATCGGATATTCTATGGTGGTTTGTAAATAATCCCAATCCTTTGATTCAATCCATTCGGGTCTACGAACTTTCTTACCAATACGTATAATTCCTAAACACGATGGGCTAAATACATAAATAGATAAAATGGCGTAGTTAAATGGGAGGTATGAAAAAAAAAGGCATGAAAAATATGAAACGGAGATTTACTGAGATTTATATAGATAATCCGGACCGCGAATTGCTTCTTTAGCTGATTTCCCGGAAAGCAATAACCAAACTTGATTTTGACTATCTTCGATCGGGTACTTTTTATATTTTTTTTGAACAGGATTCAATAACTCAGTTTCAATAGTCTCAGTAGGAAGACGTTTTGCTCTATGTCGGGTATCTCGAAGTCTTTATTATTTGTCTCTGGCTCGTCATTGATAGTTTTTTGCATATTCTGTGCATATAAGGAATGTTACATAGTGAACTAGATGTGAAACGAAAATTAAATTGAATTACGAATATTACCCGTTTTTTTGGACGATCCTCTTTGTAGTCTTTACTGAAATCTGCTAAACACTTTGTAAGCGTAGATGTTGAGATTTGATCTCGTGCTAATGCATTTTTTAAAATTTCATTATGATGTTCTTCCTGTGAACCTCCGGACCAAAGAAATAAATTTATTTTTGTGATTTCGTCATATGAACAGAGTTGAAGAGAACATAATGATTTCACGTTCAGTAATATTTTAGCTCATTTTCTGGTTTGTTTGTTAGTCGAAAAAGAGGTGAAAAGTCAGAGGTTATATAGTTCTTAAAGATTAATAGGGTTGAGGAAAGAGACTAATGGAATTGAGGGAAGTGTCGAACTTTGCGTTCATGGCCGGTCGACTTAGCGTGTCCCAGCTTGCCACCGAAAGCAGTTGAGATAGGCACGAACTTTGGCGTTCATGGCCGGTCGACTTATCGTGTTCCAGCTTGGCCAAATCTTGACTGCTCTCTTTAGTCTCACGAATTGAAACTTTATCCCGTCAATATCATTACCAGATCATAATATAATAAAAACGTACCTTCCAGTTATCTGTGCTACTTTTCCGCGCAAGGAATTAGAGCCAGAGTCAGCTTTAACAATCTACTTGAGCTTCAGATTTACATCGTAAAGAATCTTTTTGAGAGAATCATGCTGCGAAATATACTTCTTATAGTACTCGACAAACATTGTCGCAATTCCATTCGAAACATCTGTTTTATCAAAGAAGTCCAAGTCTTTCTCAGGATTTGATGACGTGTATTTTAGTCTATTTCACCATCACGTGATTTACACGATTAGTTTGGAAACGCGTAATTTAGCCAATTAAATTTAACAGTGCTTTGAATATATTTCCACATACAGGATATTGGTTTTTTTTCCAATATTTACCATAATATGGACATTAATTCTTTTTGTTATGGCAAGAAAACTAATTTGATATAATTTAATTCTTTAATTTAATTAGAACCAAAAAATAGAGATATTAGGACTAGTTGATCAATAACCATAGTATAATCTTTAAGTAGTACATTTCATATCTACGGAAAAAAAAATCTGTATGATTTTCTGGATGCTATGCGCCCCCCGAAGGGTTAACGAAGTGTTACAGAGTTTGAGTAACAGCATATTCACAATGCCACATGATAAGTAACTGCGGCTATTTTTCTTCGCTTATTTTATATATCGGTAAAAATCCATGGGCTAGAATTGTTGTTATTCCTACAATAAAAGGTGTGGCAATAGACACATATGATATTCATATTCAAATTCACGTGCAATAGTCCTATTCATTATAATTGTTACGTAATTTAAAATAAATGTTAATATGCTAGACGAAATAAGTTAGAAAATTAAACGCTCGCAATAATGGCAATAAATGTGCGTGCAGAATTATTATTTAAAATTTTATTTATTTTTTATTGGTTGGGGGTTTTTTTGTTTTTTAAAAAAAAAAAAAAAATTATAATTATTATCTACAAGAATTATACGACTCTCTCTCTCCTTTTACTACACTTTTACACTCCTTTTTACACTTCCTTTACTCCAATCAACTGTCTTCTTCAAAATTAATTGATAAATTAAATTTCTCAGGATAACCTTTAGCGAATTTCACGATTCCTACTTGTTTTCTTACTTCTTTTAAACATTCATTGGAAAAATTATTCATATCATGTAATACCAATTCATCCAATTTCCTATCACCATAAAATTTTAATAATTCATATAAATATAAATCATTAAAAAAACCACTTTGTGCAAAAATCAAAGTTTTAAAATTAATACCCTTCTCCTTACAAATTTTTAAAAATTTTGAGAAAGAATCATTATTAAATTCCCAATCTAAATCAAAAGTAAAATAATATAAAGATTTAGGAAAATTTTCACCAAGGGAACATAAAAAATCCAATAAAATAAAATCATCATCTTCGTCAATCAAAAAATCTTCTAATTCATTAATATATAAAGTTTCAAGATTAATTGAAACTTTTAATAAAGATAATAGTAAATTAAAATTTTCAATGTTTATTGAACATGAAAAATTCAATAATCTAGTAAAATGTTTAATACAATAAGGAAGAACATCCTCTTTTATATCCATATCTATAACTTCAACTTTTCTCAAATTTTCATTTGATTGTTGTAAGATGATCATAATGAAATCTCTTGGAAAAGGTTGACTCATTACTACTGTAAATTTTTTTAATTTACGAAAAGATGATGATATGTCTAATTTCTTAATAGAAAAAATAAAATTTTTACAATTTTCGATGGTTAAAACTTGTAAATTTTTGAATAAACTCAATTCATGTAATAAGAAAGGTTTAGAATCATTAAATATTATAGTTTCCAATATAATTGTTGTTATGGTATTATGTTGTTGTAAAACACTCTTCCAAAGATTCAAAAATCCAGGATTCCAATACGTTAAAGTGAATTCTTTTAATCTTTTTTGATTTCTAATTAATTGAGATAAATTTTGAATACAAAGATCTTGTTCCTTTTCAACATTAAAACAAGTTATATTAAGTACTTGAATATTTTTTGAAATTTCCTTTGCTAAAGATAAAATATTTGGTAATTTTCCAATTCTACTTGGTTCACAACTAAATCTTGTTATAAAATGGGTTACCTTTGATAAGACTTTATCAGCTTGAGGTAATTCAAAAATATTAATCTCATTTTGATTTAATTGAACACCAATCAATTTTTTTGAATTAATTATTAAATGTTCACATAAAGCTTTTCCTATCATAAAAATGGTTTTATTTTCAGTTTTTAAAAGATAAGAATATTTATCAGGATCTTGATTAATTTTTTCATCAAGCCAAAGTTTTACGCAAGATCTTAAACCATTAGGACAAATCCATTGAGAAAAAGTTGTATAATCAAAAGTTGTTTTTGAAATTGATTCTAATCCAAGAGATTCTCTAACTTGATGAGATAAACATTTTATATAAGTATCAATAAATTGTATATATCTTTCTTTTTGTTCTAATTCTTGACAATAATATAAAGGATGTTTCCAAATTTCATGAATTGATGCCATACACCAATGACGATTGATTAAAATACAAGCATGTTTTGATCTAGTATCATTACTTAATTCCTCAAGAACAAACCGAATACAAAGTTCTGGAAGAGTAGCCGACATGTGTAAATTATTATCTTTTTTTTTTTTTTTTTTTTCTTTGCGGTTAGAAACGAAAAAAGTTTAAAACTTCGAGTTGGGCAATTTCTATTTATGCTGATTTCACGTTACTCAAAAAAAAATCATTATAAATTATGTTGTACTACTTGCATTAAATGAATTTAGAGAATCAATCGGTTTACCATGTGATAATAAAACTCTCATTTATAAAAGATTTAAGATTAAGAGAATAATATTTGAGCGAAATCATATGATATTACTTTAAAAGCACAAATTTTATAATTATACAGGTGTGTATACCATAAAAGGAAATTTGAAAATGTAAAAATTGAAGAACCCCGAGAATATTTTAATTTGAATTCAATAAATCTTAATAATACCAGAGAGATTTTAGATCAATAAATAATGTTCAATAAACAAATTTGGTTACGTTTTAAAATTATCATGTGATCAGTGAGCCTGTTAAGATGACGTAAAAATCCAGAGCGTGTCCTAAATTTAGTTTTTCGGACGGGTATTAATAAACTCGGTAACCTCCCCGGTCCTTCTCCCCCTATCCAATAAATAATATGCATTAAATTTTCTTTTTGTAACCATCAAACAATTGATCTTAAACATCTTTAATAAATATATAGAGAAATTCATTCTTTGTATTGAAAAGTTTTTTAAGATCATAATAAATTCATTACTAAATTGATTAGTTTGTTTTTCTGTCGCACTCGTTAAATGATCTAACTCATAATATTTGTATTATTACTTATAACGATTATAATAATATTATATTTTAAAAAGATCATGTATTGCAATGTGATACAATTTACTATCTTATGTAATGTTTTTTTTGATCTGCATAAATAAGGATAACTTTTTTCCGTCTTTCTGACTTTCTTTCTTTTTTTTCTTTCTTTCTTTCTTACAATTTTTAATGGCTTCAAAATTATACCCTGACGTGTTAAATCATATATTCGAATATAATAGAGATGATATTAATACTTTACATTCCATCTTACTTGTTAATCGATTTTGGGCAAAAGTTGTGGTAAATTTATTATGGGAAAATCCTTTTAGATATGCGCACATCCAAGTAAAATTACACAACCATTACATTTATAAAACTTATGATAAATTATTAAATATTTATCGACATTTTATTAATGATAATAATACATTACTTTTTGATTATCCTTCATTTTTAAAAATTTTAGATTGGAAATATTTAAGATGTGAAGATGATGGTGTACAATTATTTAATATGTTTATAAGAAAAAGTACGAAAATAACCACATTAAAAATAAATAATTTAAATAGAGGAATTGAAAAATATTTTACTCGTGATGAAGAAATTTTACGTTGTGTAAAATCTTTATCACATATTAAAACTTTAAAGATTAATAATAAGATCCCTTCTTATTGGTATTTGGAAATTTTTTCTGATATTTTTAATGATCTTAACAGTTTATCTGTTGATTGTTATATTACTGATGATAATTTTTTGGGACTTTCTGAATTTATACAAGCTCAAAAAAATTTGAAAATTTTGATTATTAGAAATTTTTTTCCTTTAATTAATGAAGGTTTAAAAGCTCAATCTAATTCTATAAAATATATTAAGCTTGCTAATAATAGATTTAAAGGTGATGCTAATACTTTAACTAGTTTAAAATATTGTTTAAGTTTAGAAACTTTGGAATTTTCTTTTTGGAATTTAAGAAAGAATGATTGTCAAATCCTTTCAAAAATTTCTTTCCCAAATCTTAAATCTTTAATTTTTGATCATTCAAAAATAAATTATGAAGATTTAATTAATATAATTAAAATTAATGGTTCAAATTTAAATTATTTATGTTTGACAAATTTGAATTTTTTATGGTCTGTTGAAACAAATTCTATTGAATTGAATTTAATTGAAATTTCAAAAATTATTAAACAATTTTGTTCAAAATTATCAATTTTTAAATTACAAACTTATTGGGAACATAATTCTATTATTTATTTTTTTCATGATATTATAATAAATTTAGATCTTTTTATATTGGAATTTTTAAAATCAAGTAAACCTTTACTTGAATTTAAAGCTCCTATTAATTTAGATTCTATTTTATCAAAAATTGAAGAATTAAAATAATATATATAATTAGTCTTTGTCATTTTTTTTTTAATTATTTTTTACTGGTGAAAAAATAAAATTACTTTATATAATAATCAACTTGTATTTCCGAGGTGATAATTAATGTGTACATTTCCGATTTCCAGATAGATTTGGATGGACTTAGAAGGATTATAGACAAAAATGTAAGAGAAATTTTTTTTTTTGCATGTTTCAAAAATGCTCTATTCAACAATGATTAATAAATTTACGTCTTACAGTACGCATATTTGCTTGCTCGACATTTTTTTTTATTCTGAAAATGCGAATAACTTGCAAATCGAACGCAGAAATGTTCTAAAGAAATCTTCATAAAAAAGAAACTGAAAAAACAGGTATCAAGTAATATATAACTCTTCGATAAGATAGATGGTGCCGAATTAAAGAACGAAGACGCAGCTCGTGGCTGGCCAATTTCCTGTTACGGTATTTTGATTTTGAGGAAACTTTATATAATCGATACGAGGAATTAAACCCATCCATGATAAGGAGTTTTTGTTAAAAGTAAGATTAGGGAAGAAATTCCTGAGATGAAATGCTCTAATGACATTTTACGTACGAAGTGCTTGCATAGAATTTTTAATACCAGAAAAGTTGCGTGGATTAAACCTATCCCTCCGACATTCTTCCTAAATTTAACGGTAAATAATACTACTGCATCCTTATGTCATGTGTCGACCATCATAAAACAATCATTAATAAAGTTTTTGCCCATATCGGGCTTAATCATTTAACGTGTAAGGGATCTTTTTTTTTTATTACAATGAGATATTGACTAAACCACGTAATTTGCATATACTTGCTTTTTAGGAAACGGAAATTTGTCTATCTCAACGATGGACGTATTCCAAAGAAAGATCGATTGTTGATTCAATATGTGTTACAATCGATTTCTACACGTTTGAGCTCATCGACAGTTTAGCGTTATAATCATCGCCCAAAATTGTCTTGTAATACCGAAAATCACCTGATAGACTATCACAAATGATGAGTAAAAATCAATACGATCCTTCAATGAAAGTCTAGAATATTTTAATTACATTCCATCAAAATATATTCTCGTGCGGGACCAAAATCCATTTCTTTTCTGCAAATGTGTGTTTGATTTGAAAGTAAGTATGCTTTAAGAAAATATTTTAATGTTAAAAAAATTTTCTTTTATGATAATTATATAAAATTTTGCTTTTTAAATTTTGCAAAATATAATTGTACAAGTTGTACACGATATAGGGGAAACTTCATACTTAAACTGATTGTAAACATGAAAAAGAACCAGAATTGTATAAAATGAGATTCCGTAACAAATATTATCAATATTACTAAGGATTATATTTTAAATTGTATTCTGACTTAAAAAAAGGTATTTATCAAATTATTATACAGTAAACTAATTAAAAAGTTTTTTAGTGTTTATTCAAAATCCGCCTTATGTAGTATTTGTATAACAAAAATACCACGAAATTAATACAACTTTCATTTTACTTTTTGCTTACAAATCTTTCTTATCTTTCTTTGTCTTTTATAATAATGAATTAGCAAATAGAAAGATGTAAATCGAAATTAAATCAACTTACCTCTGGCGAAGGAGAACATAACAAGATAAAAAAATCTTTTTTTTGGATATTAATATGATGAGATGTTTAGAATACTTTATCAGTAAAAGTTAAACTAAGTGTAAGGGAAGGAATGTGAGTTATAGTTTCAAAAATATTAAGATGGATGACTGTGCAAAATTTTTACATCTTATCAAAAATTCAGGTGGAATAGTTCATGCAATATATCTACATAAAAAGATATCAATGATCAAAAAAGATAGAAACAGACCGTAAGAATGAAAGAATTAGACGTAGGCAATTTCGAAATATTCTATCAATATACGATAATTACGAGAAATTGCAAATATATTGCGTGCGTTCACAAAAAAGAAAAAAGGAATAACGGCAAAAACACAGACAATAAAATGGATCATTAGATCCTCTAAACCTGCCAAAGGATACCTCCGATGATAAAAGCAAGGGTATAAAGAATATATTATAATCAGAACACCAGAAATTGGCGAAATATATTTCCCATTTTGTTTTTTATATAATGCATTGATATAAAGAAGCAGATATAATTCCAAATAATTATTCAAAAGCACTGATAAAAAAAAAATTTTTAAAATTATTAAAATAGCCTTATATAAAGAGATTATTTTTGATAAATATATTAAATTTAAACAAAATTTCCATTTTATCAACAATGCCAAGAAATGACTTGTGGTATGAATAAGAATGGTGGTATTGGATGTGAGAAGTGGCCAGAGGGCAGACTCAGCGTTATCGCACAGAGATGGAATTGCAATTTGGATAATGAGGAGGATGAAGATGATACTCATGATCCTCCAGCTCCAATCGAAGATGCTGGGACCTCTAACGTTGGTAGCCCCACCTCTTTGATTCTCAGGTAAATGACATTTATATGTATACATAAACTTTTTTTTTGCCAGAACAGAATTGATTTTTTTTTTTTACATTATAGGAAGAGACTCCAATGAAAGTGGAATTAACTATGTATCTAAAAAAACAAGGCATAATAAGACATGAATAGTGGTGCTATGTGTATGGAAGTAGAACCAATTATATACCTGAAAAAAACAAGTTATGAATTTGATTGACGTGTTGGGCTATATTTCAAGACAAATTTTCTGCGAATTTGCAATAAGGACCAAAGATTGAATTTTACGGATAAGGTATAAATAATAATTTTTAAACAAATTAAATTATATCAATTATACTAATTGTAATTTGTGAAATTTTTAGCCAGCACGTAATTCTTCATTATTAGAAGTTATTAAGAAAACCAAGCTTCGTGTTTCTTGTTAGTATTGACCAGCTAATACGAGTGAAATTCGATATTATTTTTATATTATTGACGATGACGATGAGAGTTGTAACGTCGAATTGTGGAAATCTGAATTTTACGATGAAAGCCGCGATTGCATTATTCCTTAGCAGCTATGCTAAATCAATTTCTTACAATTCACTTATCTCATACTCATAATTCTGAATTAGAAAAAAACATCAGGATAAAAGTTATAAATGCTTTAATAATATTAATCATCTCGTTAACCAATTTCTAAGAGCCTATACTGAAGAAGAAGTTACTATTTGGTACAGTAATGATCATCTTGAAGTAGAAAGAAATCCTTTGTTTCTTGACACTATGCAGTAAGTTTTCAATTTTATTCTATCAAAATTTAATTTGTACATTAAAATTTATATATATATTTTCTTTTATCTAGAAAACTTTGAACAATTATGAGGCAGTTGCTGGCAATACCCAACCATTTGCTGGTAATTGTAATTTACATTTACAACTTGAAGTTGAATTGGCAGATCTTCATCATAGACCTGCAGCCACTTGTTTCCTTTCATGTTACGTTACCAATGATGCAACACTAAGCAAATTGGCATCAAAATTACAAGAATGTGTGATTTTTCGGATTTGTCAAATCACGCTTCGATGATTCAAGGAATAAAACATTCAGGTGCTAAAAAAACAATGATTTATGATCCTAGAACAAAATTACAATTAGTTGATATTCACATACCAAAGATTATCACACTTCTATATCTGGTTAGATTGAAAAAATTTATCAAGAAATATGTGCAATTACACTTTTAGATGAAGCTCATGCCATCGGTAATGTACGGACCTCGTGGCTTAGCATTTAGGTTTGATTTAAATGCTCATTACCCTTATGCAAACAATGGAAGTATTGTTGAGAAAGTTGATATTCTCTCCGGTACTCTTGGGCCTTGGTAAAGCTTTCTGGGCTACATAGCTTGTTCATCTGCTTTAATTGATATAATTAAATCTTATGCTTCTGGATTTATCTTTATCACCTCTCTTCCGCCTGCCATTGTTGTTTAAATCAAAGCTTCTATTCAATATTTGAAAGAATAATCTACAAAAGAATGTGAATTGCAACAATTCAATACTCATTTACTTAAAAATCGTTTAGCTCAATTAGATCATATTCCTGTAGTACCAAATCCTTCTCATATATACCTGTACTGATTGGTGAAGCAGAAACTTGCAAAATTGCTTCTGATCAATTATTAATGAACATGGTATTCATGTTCAATCATCGAATGAATATACGTCTAAGTAAAATAGATTTCCGATTAGGAGTAATCTATAATCTAAGAATATGATTTTACAGTTGCAAGTTTTTAGATGATCTTTAGATCAAGAACTTTAGGAGAACTTATTAAGTTATATTAAAGAATTCGTATTACAAGTATAACAACAATACACGAAAAATACTGAATAGGAAATTTTTGTGACTTGTTATATATACTACGATAAACAATAACTCCAATCCACATATTATTTTTTTTTATCTCAAATCAAGGAATCTTCCGCAACTTTGGTAACTATTTCTAAAGCTTTATATGAAAAATATAAAGAGACGGGGTTTTGTTAGTTGAATTAAATTATCTCTTTTCCGCCTTTAGATTTTGAAAACAATTGGGAAACCGGCATTCGTGAGGAAGATAGCATGAGAATTAAAAAAAAAAAGAACAAAATATCAATCAAATACGAACTTTCGTGCAAAATTTCATTATAATTATTACTCAAGAAAATGAGATCCGTTTATATAAGTGGAATTCTTCAAGGATTGGCTTATTTTAATAATATTTCCCTGACATATTATTGAATTATATACTGTATACTGTATATATATATATATATTTTTTATCTTAATTTTTTGTAATAATAATATTATTAATATTATCCACTTTCAATAAATATATGACCTTATTAATGAACAGTATATTAGTAACACTCCTTTTCATTCATTAATATATATCGCGCCTTTAACTTTATAAAAAACATTTTTTGTGCGAAATAATAACATCAAAACCTTTAAATGTGATTTCATCAATTTTCACATTTATGTATTCGCATTTATTTATTTAATTAATATTAAATACATAATTTTATTCACATTTATTAATGTTCAATTCCTTTGAACATATTCTTTGTTAATATTATAAAATAAAAATAAATAAATCAAGATCATTAAATAAAATAACAAATAAATAAAGTAATCTAATTTTTAAATAATAAATTATTATTATTTTTTTTTTTTTCTTTTCCTTTTTTTTTTTTTTTTTTTTTTTTAATAATTGTTTTTTTTTTTTTAAAATTCATACCAACAACCTTTTATTTTTTCCTGGAAAATTACAATAATTCATCCACTTATTATTTTATTCACCAATTCACTTGCTAGTAATGCATTTGTTTTCATTTTTTCTTTGGTAACAGTTAGGAATGATCCACAATCCATTAAATTTGTAAATCCTATCTCCTCAAGATATGAAGGCATTTGATTTGATTGATTTGGTCGTCCTGTACTCCTGCTAGATGATAGATCGGAAGAAATCACTGTATATAAAATCGATTGAACGGAATCGAGAATAGGGATGGTTTCACTGTTATTAATTATTTGCGTCATCTTGGGTAGTAGTGAGTCATATCTATTGTTAATAATTAGAGGTTAGGGTTAATATATCAAATAATAATAATATAAACATGAGAAAAAATATAATTAAAAAAAAAACTTACACTAAAGTAAATACTTCAGGTAAAGCTGAAGCAGCTTCCGCCAAGAAACCGTATAAGAATAATCTTTCAGGCTCATGTTCCGCATTTTGTAACATGGCGACCATCAATGAAATCAAAAGCAAAGCAGTTTGATTATCTGGTATATCAAGTTTTTCAAAAATTTTATAATATGTCGTCCCTAATTCTGAGTTATCAACTTCAGAATCAACAATTCCACAAACCCAAAGTAATTCTTTCATGTCTGCATTTTTAGCTGAAACTGGTAACAGTGCAGCCAGATATCCTAACGTACTAGAATCTATTAAACTATGGGGTTGGTCTCCAATAATACCCTTAGACGCAATGTCCAAAAATGCATTCAAGACTTCCTTTGTTCCAGTTTTTGTGACAGGATTTTTTAACCCTTTTAATAGTGTTGCTGAGACTGCAAATGAGAAATGTTCGTAGTTAATACCTGCTTCTCTATCCATATTTATTGCTATAGGTTCCAGTGGGACACGAGCTCTTAAAAGAACCGTTGCAATATCCTCTTCTGCAAAGAAACCATTGACATCTAATGCTTTTAGAACTACATTTAATAAATTGATTGCACTTGGGAATACAGGAATATGACTTATTTGAACGAGCGCCATCGCTAACCAGAACAACGATTGTAGATATCGACAGTCAGCGGGTAAATTTTCTACAATGTTCGTAAGACACATCACAATGCTAATTATAAGTGAACAATCATTCTCTGTAAACATTGCCAAAGCTCCTCTTAAAGCAACTAATATTTGGTATAACAAATCATCATCAACTTCTTCACGTGCAAGACAACCAAGTGTTACGAATGCCCTCGGCTGTACCGCCGGATTATGTTGAAATGCTGTACTAGCAACAAGTCCCATCCATCGAGCTCTCCATGTGTTTGACATATCTAAAAAAAAAAATAAAATAATAAATAAATAGATAAAACAAATTTTTCTATAAGCTTTTAAAGAATTTATTAAAAAACTTACCAACTGAACCAGCACCACAGACCATAACTTCTAATAATGCTTGAACAATTTTTTCCAAAGAAGCCAATGGCATCGTATCCGGCAAATCATGTGTGGATTCGGATGATATAACAAAAGCATTACCAGGAACATTATTTAAGCCAAAAAAGTAACGGAAATTTGGTTCAGATAATTCTGTTAACAACAATGTTAATCTATTAACATTAATTTCATTTAATGGCATTGACGTGCAAAGAGATTGCACCAGATTTACAATAAGACCATGGATAGAGGCTCGAATAAGTGGAGGACCGGTGGCCACTAGTATTGATATAATATAAAATAATTCTGGCAAATATAGCTGAACATTACGACTGTTAAATGACAACATTAAATTGAACCGTATCAAGACAGCAATCTCTGGCCATGCAGGATTATCTGTAAGAGTTCTAGTAGCCTTTAATGATGTTCTTGCGATTACCTGAAACAAACAAAATTGATTAGCACCAAGGTATAATAAACAATTAATATAATTAAAATCATATAAGTTACATACTTTTCTTAATTTTGCAATTATTTTTCCTCGAATGTTAACCGATGATAAAGTCACAATAGTATTTGCAACTATTTCAGATTGCGGTGAACTTATACCATGGTCAACAGCATATTGAACGAATTCATCAATTATTATATTTGAAATTTCATCAACCTTTCCTAAGGTATTCCATATCTTTGACTGAACTGCAGTATACATCTAATAAAAAGTAGAAAAGTTAATAAAAGTGTATTGAATAATCATTAATAAAAACTATGAAATTCAATTCAATTCATACTTCAGTTTCTTTTGTTGTTAGTTCAATTAAGTTCTTAATGATTTCTCGCGTTTTATCAATGTTTTTGTGACTATCTGCTCCACTCTTAGTGAATTGTGCCAGGTTATTTAACCACGGTGCCATATACTGAAGACATAAATGTTTCAAGGGAGTACTAGATTTGTCAAATCCAACAAAGAATTCACACAAGAAATCTGGTGTAAGTTGGGGAACTAAACTCGCAAGCCTTTCGCTTAATCCGACGACGAATGATGTGTTGTTTGCTGGTATACATAATCCTACAAGAATTATCTAGGTTCAGAACAAATATTTTAACAATGAACTATAATGAATTTAGATGATATCACCAACCTTTAGCTCCTAATAGCTGGCCGCCCACATCAAAGTTAAATATGAGACTTAAAGCTACAAGTAAATTATAAGCCGCCAATCTCAAGTTAGGATCATCACTCCCTATGTTCAAAAGGGCCATATTTAACAATGTTCCCGGAACATCACTTGGTCTTATTACTCTTTCAGTTATGTTTGTTGGTTTCGCTATTTGATATCTTGCTTTAGAAGCACGTATAGCTTGCATAATTGAATCTCTTCTTGGACTGGTAAATGATAAAGGAGGTCTACCCCGATCTTGTTTAATGATAAATTCATTATCATCACTTTTATGTGAGGATGGGGAAATATCTTCGATTTCGGAAATATGAAATACGTCATTTAATTGACTGCTTAACCCATTAAATAAATCTTGTCTTCTTGTCTTAAAAAAATAAATACACTTATTTTAATAAAACAAAAAAATATATATATATATACACCAATGCGATATATAAGCAATTTACCGTCAAAACTTGTATAGTCTCGTGACTAATTTTCATTATAACAGGTACTTGCATCCTATAATGTGAAATTCTTGTTATTGGAGAGTATATCACGCTTAGATCTGTATCTAGTTGTGCTATTAAATCACAAATGTTGTAAGTAAAGTGTTGCGCATTAAATTAAATGATAAAGGATATATATAATACATACTTGTTGATTTCGGTAATCGAACTTCAGATGAAGAAATATGTTCATGTAATTCATTCAAGTTGCATAAGAACACCGTTTTCCTAGTAATTTTACTTGAAAGAAGTCGGGATAATAATATTTTTTTGGAGAATTTCTTGAACGCAGTGTTCGTGTTATAAAAATATAATAAACTAAAGTTTTCCATAGCATCAAATGGAAGAATATGCATAAATGATTGAACCCATTGTAACTGTATTTCATTTGCTGCCCCAAACATCGTTACATCCACTAGAAGTTCATATGGTTGTCCCATATATGGTTCAATGGTCTAAATAGGTTTAAAATATTTAATCAATTAGGCTTGATTTATTTTAAAGGCATAAAACCATTATTGATTAAACTAAATCGAATACTTACATTAAGAACGTGATACATCAAGAGTTCCATATCAGTAGCTTCTACATCAAGTCTTCGTAATATTAGATAAAAGACACGACGTTTCTCCTATAATTTGTGTAAATTGTTAAAATTGAGATCAAAAGCAAAATAATGAATATAAAGATTATTGATACATAAACTAAAATGCTTATATATTTAATTATGTTCAATGCTAACCTTTGAAAACCCGCCCTCATAAAACACTCCTTTGGATATTATAGAATCAAGATTACGGAATTTATTTCGATTCATAAATTCTTTAAAGAGTTGGTGATTTGTTTCAAAATGATTATTTCTAATATTCAAGAACTCTTTCTTTTGACTTTCTGTAGGTGGGCCAAGTTGCGCAAGAAGTTTAGAAATTGTATCCCAAGCTTTTTTACTTGCTTGAGCCTGATCAAGCATAATATTAGCAGGTGCAGATGGGTTTATTGATTTAACTCTACGTGTCTGAAGATCTTTCGCCATTTTCTCTTGGTGTTCAACTAGAAATCTATGAAGATTTTTTCGTTCAGAATCCTCTAATCTACGTACGATAGAATTATCTCCTGATTGTACACCTGCAAATGGAGGTACATGTGGCAATTTCTGATTTTATTTTTTTTTTTAAAAAAAAAATAAGAGTTAGTTACCTTATTATCTTTATTTTTTTAAATTAAATCAAGAAATTACAACACTTACGGAGATTTCTTCCAGAAAAGTTGTTACTCTAACAATATTATCATTTAAAAAGTCATTCAAAACAATCATAAAAGGTTCCTTTGCACCGAAAAGAACATTGTTTGCGAGGTTTTGAATAACTTTGGTTATTAATAACAATGCTCTTCGAATTTTACCATTTTCAATAGGTTTGCATATATTATCAATATCCGGTGACACTATAGCCGGATTGAAGAAACGCAGGAAAACAAATGCTCCTACTGTAACGCATTTCGCTCGCTTGTATTTTTCTTCGACGGCATTACCAATATAATGACATACTTCTCGGAATGTTCTTTAAAGAAAAAATTAACAAAAGTTCAATTGTTGACCAAAATAACAATACACATATTTATTCATTAAATCATATTATACCTTGGCATACTTGGACCAGAAGCACAGATGGCATCCAAGAATGCTTGAGCTGTAGCCTTCAAATTCTGTAAATTTTTATTTACATCTTCACCGGGGAGAAGAATGTCAGGATTAAGCTCGCAACTGAAATCACTTGGCTTAGATAGAAGATCATTTAACAAAGGTTGTAGAGTTTCACGTAAATATTCTGTCCCGTGTGTTTTTGCAAAGGAAGCCAACATACGAGTTGCCATACAATTACGTCGGAATAAATCAGACTCATATTCTATCATAATGTGAAACGTTTTGTAGTTAATAAAAAACAATACAATATATAAATAGAAATCAATGAAATATAATTTATACCTGTGTTAATAACTTCTTTTTCAATAATCGCCTTTAATAAAGGCATTGTTTTATTTCGTGAGTCAAAAACTGCTAAAAGAGTTTTAGAGACTGTGTCGATATCAGAAACTGGACAGACTTCACATAATGATAGTGCAATATTGAGATCAGATTCGGTGACCAACTGAATAATCAATAATATTTATTATATTAAATATATAAAATAATATAAAAAAAAAATATTTAGTTTGATTTAACATATCATCAAATACCTCAACAAGTTTTTCATAACGGTCTTTCATTGCATTTTCTGCGAGACCCTCAAATTCAGTCCCTTGATTCAAAATATTTGTAAGAACCTGCATAAACGCTGTTCTTGTCTTGGTATCCTCATGATACCCCATGGACAATGAATATTTTAAACCGGAATCAACATTTGCACTGAGTAAATTACTTAATGCTAAAATCGTGTAATCTTTCAGGGGACCCAAATCCTTAACATATTCTTTAGACTATATTAGATAATAAATAAAATTAGCAGTGGATTTTAAGAATAAAAAAAGAAAATGATTTAATTTACCTTTGACAATAGCATTTGTAAATCTTGATTATTTTTCGCGGAATGGGTACCGCTATCAATAGCCTAATATAAACAGTATTTTTAATTTTTAATTAAAAATCTTTATCAACAATGATACTATTATTTAAAGTGTAAAAATATCAACCTCGAGAATACGACATCGGTTTAGTAACTTGATAAAGAATGAAAAATATTTATAAAATAAACGTGATTTAACTCCACTTAGATCCGATTCATGTACAGCATCAGAGGGTTGTAATGGTAATTGATGAAGAAGAGCAACTACTGTCTTTAAACAAGTTTGATCCAAATCACGGTGCAATTTTTCACTTTTATTTGATGATGTTTCATTGTTTCCTTGACTATCCGCTTTCTTTTAAATACGTAAAAATCAAAAATTAGCAACATTCAAATATATATATATATATATATAAAATATGAAATGTAGAAGTACCATTGTAAAATCTGAAGTCCATTCAATAAAAATCTCCAAAAGCCTGTTTCTAAGTTTAATTTCTTGTCGAAGAGTGACATAATCTTTTTTAAGCATTAAGATCTCGGCAAGTTGGCACATTCGTTTTTTAATTCGTAATGCGACTTGACCAGAACCAAGTCGATTCAGATAACGAGCAAAAGAGAGAACAAGACCCCCAAGGTCAACAGTATACAAATTTTCTGATGCGTCTTGAATACGCTCTAAAATAAGTTTTAGGACATAAATTGCTTGATCTACAAATAGTGTATATCTTTCGGTTGGAGTTGCTTCACCATCTGGATCAAAAAATCGGGATACTATTGATTCAAGATATTTAAATAAAATTACGTATAGTCTTGTATTCAATTCAGCACCAAGTGTCTCTCTTACACTTTCTCGAACATACGCTGAATCACACACTAACAAATCCACCATCTCCTGTACAAATTTTTCTACCATTAAATGGTAATTTGACCCTTGAGGTATATTATTTCTATGATCTGATTGTTCAGTTACTAAAGACTCATTTGGACGTTCATTAACACAAACTCCCCCCAATGATGATAGAAAGCCAGTATAATTAAGCCATTCAGTATTTTGTGCCTAAAATAAATAAATAAAAAAAAAAAATTTTTAATATATAACAATTAAATTTTATTATATATTAAAATTTTAAAATTATATTACCTCTGGAACAACCGCAACACTACCACCAACTTTACCCGGAGTATTCCATGGGATTCCTTTTAACTTGCTAGGTTCTGTCGCTGGCTCTTCAGTAGGACGAGCAATTATTTGAGTAAGATTCTTCCAACGTTTATATGCTTCTTCCCATGACGCGAGATTACCAGGCGTTGCCACTTTCATTAATCGCAATAATTTACGAATACGCTTTTGTTGTGCCATACGACCTATAATAAAAATTAGCTATGATTCTTTTTCTCCTTTTTCTCTTTTTAAAAAAAGTGCGAGAGAAATGATTTTTATATTATATTACCTAAAACTATGGGTGCAGCTGACAGCTCTAAATAGATTTCCATATTTTCTGCAATTGGAGGAGCAGTTTGAACATCCATCTCATCAGACACAAGTTCTGTAGTAAATTGTGCCTCTTGACAAAAATGTCCAAAACAACTTAATGACATTGAACAAATATCTGGATCGGGAGAACATAATAAAACCAGTAAAGCGATTTCAAGAACCACATTGCAGCTAAATCGCTCAGGTGCATTAATTCCGACTGTTGATTCATCCTATTAATGTAGATATAAACTCTTAATAAAAAAAAATTCTTTTTGTAGTAAAAAAAAAAAAAAAATAATAAAAATAAAGATAAAAAATCACAAGAGCAATTTTTACCTTGTGCTTTTTCAAGAATAGGTTGCGACGAACGAATAATTGAAGTAAAAGTTCAAGTAAATGTTTCGTACTTTCTTCACGTTCTTTATAATCAAGAATTTGTCTTGCAATAGATAACATCACTTGAGAACTAACAATAAAAAACCAGCAATTTAATAAAAGTAATACACAATAGTAATTATTCATATCAACATACCTTATTGACCAAAAGCTATACATTTTTTTATCTTCAGGACCCCATCTTTCAATATATTCTAAATTATGAAGTTCCAATAAAGTATCAGCTGCAATAGACCTAATCGCATTATCATTTACGCATAATGCTATGTCAATAATAACTTGTCGAATTTCTTCTGGGCATTGATTAGGATCATAATACTATGCATTGTATTGAGAAAATATGAGAAAAAATAACTTTTGTTAATGGGAAAAAAAATAATATAATATAAACTTACGGCAAGCGCAAGCATGGGATCAGATTTATAAAGCTTGATAATATTTAGAATAATTTCCGTTTTTTCGTTTGATTCATCTGGTTTGTACTTTTTTTTCTTGAGTTCACTAGATTTATCCTTAGAACTAATGTATTGATGTAGTAATTGTCGAAGTGGCACGGCAAGAATCGAATATACAGATGACAAACTAGGATTCCAAGGAAATCGATTTTCCTATAAATTAAAAAAAAAAATATGTCGGAAATCTAATAAAAATCTTTTTTCTTTAATTATTGAGTAATCAACTTAAATATAGCTCTTACTTCTGAAGCTATCGCATAACAACTTTTAACTAGTACTAATTTGAAAGCATTAGGAGCATTTTCGCTCAGACAAATCGGAATTAATGATTCCAGTGTATCTTGATTTAATCTGAATAAGGCCGTTAAACAATCTGTCATAAGTTTTTGATCAATTTGTGATTCGGTCATAAACGGTCTATTAGGATCGAATAATTTTGCCTATTATTATTATAAATTAGTAAAATGAAGTTAATATAAATAATTAAGAAAAGCATTTTATCAGATAAGATTCTGAATCTTACTTTAAGATCATTTTCAATATCAGGAACAATTTGAAGTAATACAGAAGTATCACTCTTTGCTACATAAGTTGATGCTTTGCAAATGTCAACATAACATACTGCGGCAACATCGGCTAATTTTGACTTTCTAAGTGACTGTTTTAATGAGTCAAGGAATGCAACCTAAAAATATTTTTAAAACCATTATTAGCGAATAATATTTGTGTAGATCTAAGCCGGTTTAGGGTTAACCCCCCGAACTAGAGCAATAAATCAATTTTTTTTTTTTTTTTTTTTTTTTACCTTTTTTGACATTGAATTCGATACGTCTGACATTGACGCATTAAACAATATATCAGGGCACAATATTAACAACATAGTCTGTAATGGCCAAAAAACGTTCCTTTTCTTAGGGTTGTTTTCAGCTAAATTACTACAATAATCAAATAATATTTCAGCTCCTCCTTCTAATCGTTTTTGTTCTTGACATAGAGTCACAAATTCTGCAGGGAAAACTTCAATCCAATTCCATATAGCTTTACGTAAAACATTCGCCATCATCGTCTGTGCTGATCGTTTAAGATGTAAAAAAGAACCGCATAGTTCTGTAAAATTAAAAAAAAAATATTAATAGACTAGATCTTAAATGAGAACATGAAAATTAACGAATAAAATATAATTTATAAAAACCTTGAAGAACCATTGATAAACGTTTTGAATTTAAATCTGAACATTCTAATAATTTTAATTCTGATGTCTCTGGCCATTCATCATTTGTAGATGTTAAATAGCCAATACGATTTCTTATTCTTGAAAAAACAACATTCCAATTAGAAGCACTAATATAGAATATAACACGGCCAGCGTTCCTATAAATGTCATTTATTATATCAAATGTAGCAGGTGATCCTTGTGAAGTGGCAGGGAAGTTATTATTAGGTGAACCAGGACCTGCAGGATTTCCACTTTGTGGTTGACCCGTAGCATTATCTTCCTGACTCGCCATTTGATGTAGAAAACGAGATAATACGCTTAAGATGTATTTTGCAAGTGAATCTTCTAATGGTGGAGGATCATCCCATGATCTTGGTAATTTAAATTGTTTATTATGATTTGATTGACTTGACTGACCTTGTTGATTTTGATAACTCTGTTGATTTTGATAACTTTGTTGATTTTGATAACTTTGTTGATTTTGAAAATTTTGATTTTGATTTACAAGTGTAGATATTGATGAAGTATCATCATTGTTAGATTGCAGTTGTTGTTGCTGCTCCAATTCCCTTTTCATTCCTCGATAGTATTTCCAATGACTTGTCATACAAGCCGATAAGATTTTCAATATGAATAATTGAGACTGTAAAACTTCGAAAGGTACGAAATCTTCCAACATCATTGCTGAAGACTAGTAAAAAAAAAAAAAAAAAAAAAAAAGTATAGATCCAATAAATTTTAATCGTATATTGAAACTTGATCATTGACAAGCATATATACAGTCAATTGGTTAACATCAATCAATCAACAATAAAATTAGAAGACATTCAATGTTACCTTAGATATTGATTCCAGTAAGTGAGTTAAATTGTTTGCTATTGTACTAAGTTTAAACCTCGATAAATCAATTATAGAGTTCACAATTTGTAATATAAGAGGATCCGACTCGAGGGTTTCCAGTTTTTTTCCGCTATGGACTGGTAACTTTTTTTTTTTAAAAAAAAAAAAAAAAAAAAAAAAAAAATAATAAATAAATAATAATAAATAAAAAAAAAAAAAAAAATCAAATTAAAATTAAAATTAAAATTAATTTAAGAAAAATTCAATATATAATTGAATTAAACATGAAGAAATTCGAATTAATTTAAAATGAAATTATTTTTTTTTTTTTAACAAGTATAAAATTAGTACCTTTAAACTAATCCTATTTATTAACGATAAAATTAATTTTGTGTCTCCGTTCATCCTGGTTATTTCCGGTTTTTTGAAAATAGAAACTTTAATATTATTTACTACGAAAGAAAAGCCAAAGTTTGAAATATAAAAAAAAAAAAGAAAGAGTGTTAAAAAGTGTTTCTACTAAAAAGTAATTGAAGGGAAAGGTAAAGGATGAAAAAAATGAAGGATGAGCGCTTAATTGGTAGTATAGGTTATAAACAAAAAATGGTAAGGTTTTAAATTTTGGTGCGTCTTGTGTTACGATGGTTGTATCACAAAATTTTTTTGTGACGAGCAGTTTTTTGCCTTTGAGGGAAAGACCCTTTTTGCCAACCAAAATTTTTACAATTTGCGTTCACAACAAAAAATTTATAATGGAACTCAAATACGTGAACCTAAGCCGGAAAGATAAAAATAATCGACAAAATTGGATGCATTAAAATTTTGTATAAATTACCGTGGAAATGTTTGTAACTGGCAATTTTTTTCCACCGTCGATCAGTTACTGATCAGGCAACTTCTAGGAGTTTACAAAATTAGACGTGTAACACAAAGTTTAATTTATTATAGTGAAGCACCATTCATATTTTGAAGATAGACAATTTACATGTAATGTGTTTAATTACTCAAAAACAAAAATGGTTGCATTTCCAAACAGTTGGAACAAAGTAATTTTTTAACTTGTAAGTTTTTACTTTTAATTTCAATGAACGCGTTTTTATAAATTCTCGGGTAAGGATCGATCTCTGTTCTAACCAGTTTTGGCATAATATATTAAACATGGCGACGCGTGGCAAACAAACATTGTATTACAGATGGTTATACATAAAGCACAGCACATCATGACTCGGTAATTAAAAGAAATATTAATTGATTGAACTTCAAATAATAAATTAGTTGGATTAATTCACTCCAAACCCGATTTTCAAATTTTATATAATTTATAATAATAAAAAAATGACAATTAATCATGAACATTTGGGCTGAATAAAGTAAATAATAATTCAAATATTCCCAATTGTCCAATTTTCCATTAGGGTTAAAAAGCATTCTACCATTATACCGAATGGCTTGTGCTTCATGGACAAAAATAATAATAACTAAACGACGATCTCTCCACAACAGGAAGTCGTACTTAATAATATTTTATTTATATCGTCTCAGAAATAATACATAACTAATTCATTTTTAATTCATTTTAAATTATTTTGAAATAAAAAATAATTAATTTATCATAATAGGAAAAAAGGATAGATTAAGGATAATACCGACATGAAACAAAATTCCTTTTTTTTCATTAATAAGCAGAAAAACCTGAATTCAATAAAGTTTATCGATACAATAACCTGGTCGATTGCTGGCAAATATATGGCAACCAATCATGACTAACTATTATTATTCTCTTACGGTTAACGCCCATTTACGTAATGATCGTAATGATCGATACTACACAGCCACTTATAGACCATATGGTTTTTTTACTTTACTTATAAATTTCTGTTAATTTTCCTCGCACATAACTGCGCCAGATTAACGATAAAATTATGGACTTTTCTGATCTATTTTTTAGTTTTTTGAGAAAATTTTAATTAGAAACATGATTACTGAGCATGAAGCTAATCGTCAAGCTATACAACAATTATGAAATTAGGGCATTCAGGATGCCATGGAAATTCATAATCGGACCAATATACCCCTTTCTACTATACAGTCACACCTCCATAAGTGCACCCTCTATAAGTGCACGCAATATGTAAATTCTCTCTAAGTGCATGGTAAGCTTTAGAAGCTTTAGTCCCAACTTATAAGAGTTCTTAATATTTTACCCTCTATAAATGCACTCCCTCTCTAAGTGCACATTCTGCTATTTTTTTACTATGGTCCCAAGGGGGGTGCACTTATGGAGGTATGACTGTATACGACAATCTTAAAAAACTTCGTATAGAAGGAAGTGGCCGACCAAAAAATACAGCAAATGCATCAAGAGCATTAGTCCGTCAAGATTTTTACATTTCTACAAGAGCTTTATCAACAAAGTTATCCTCAACTGGTATAGACGTATCCTATAGAACAATAGGAAGGCATTTATCTAATCATGGATATCTATCATAAAAAACTTCCAATACTACGTAGTGAACTTCCAGAAATTGAAGATTTATTAGGAGATGATTGGCGGTTTCAAAACATGATAATGATCCAAAACATATCAGTCGCCTCGCTAATTCACGATAATATGCCCGAAGTTATTGACTGGCCTTCTAACAGTCCAGATCTAAATCCAATAGAGAATCTTTGAGACATTGTTAAAAATAATAATGCAGAACGAAAAATGCCAAAAAATTAAGAGATTTACGTCAGTTTTATGGTCAAAGAGTGGAATGATGTTTCACAATCTATCCTAATTGGGTTAGTAAATTCAACGGATTTCTTACTAAAAAATATAAATAAAATCAGCTGATTTTCAGCTTCCAATTATATGCTTTGTATTATTGGTTACTGCGCAATGAGCAATTTTATAATTCCAGTTTTTTGTCCCAAGCTGTATCTTTCAACAAATCATGGGTCAATTACCTTTCTTAGTATGATTGTAAATTTCATTTGAAAATCGATCAACACCATTTTAAAATTGGTTACGCGCTGGGCAAATATAATGACCGAACCATGTAGTAATTAAAAAAATTTTATGTTCCGAATGTCAAAAGATAAAATTTGGCGATGATGTGAAAATTGTGACATCAAATTATTCATGATCATACGAGTTTTTCACCAATTTAACCTTTTTGGTTAACATTTGATAAATTATGGCATGTGAGACGCCTCCTTAATTTCCCTTCGCGGCAGCAATTTTTCCCATATGATCAAGGTATAAAATATTGAAGGTTTTCTGGAAAATAAAATTTCAAGACTTTTTTTTTTTTAAAAAAAAAAAAAAAAAAAAAAACAAAAAAAAAAATGGCTACAGAATCTTTATTAATAAAGTTATCAAAAGATATCGGTAAATTAATGGATTTTAATGATGAGTGTAATGTAATAATTAAAGTAGGAATAACTCCAAATCATCACGAATTTAGAGCTCATTCATTAATATTAAGAGCCAGGTCTCAATATTTTTATACTGCCCTTTCAAATGATTGGGCAAGAAATCAAGGAAATTTCATTAAATTCGAGAAACCAAATATTTCTCCTGATATATTTGATGCTATTCTAAGGTATATATATAATGGAACGATTCAATTAGATCATGAACTTTCATATATATTGGATCTATTATGCGCAGCAGATGAATTAATGATTGATGAATTATTGGATTATATTCAATCATATTTAATACAAAATAAATCAAAATGGTTAGATAATAATTTAATTGAAATTCTTAAAATTACAACCTCAAGAACTGCACTTGATACGTTAAAAAATTATTGTCTTGAAGAAATTACATTATTAAATCCTTCAATTTTTGAATCTGAATCTTTTTTAAATATGGATGAAAGTTCTTTAGTAGCTTTATTGGAACGTGATGATCTTGGAATTAATGAATCTGAATTATGGGATTGTGTTTTGAAATGGGGTATAAAAAATACTCCATCTTTAAGTTATGATATCAATGATAATAATTGGACTTCAGAAGATTTCAATGCATTGGAAAAAACCTTAAAAAATTGTATCCCATTAATTAGATTTTTTCATATTTCACCTGATGATTTTTATACGAAAATAAAATCATTTTCTAAATTATTACCAAAAGATTTATTAAAAGAAATTATAAATTATCATTTAACAGATCCATCAAATTATAATATAAACCCACCAAGAAAATGTAATATACAAATTGATTCCAAGTTATTAAATTCAAAACAAGCCGCAATAATAGCAAGTTGGATAGATGGTAATCATAAATCTTATTCATCAAAATCAAATCCATACTCATTTAAATTATTATACAGAGCTTCAGTTGATAATCCTCGTTTATTTCATAAAAAATGTGATAATGTTGGTCCAACTATAATTGTAATTAAAAGTCGAGATAATAATTGTTTGATTGGCGGTTATAACCCTCTTGATGCTTCCTGGAAGAAATCTTGGCTTAACCCTTCTAGAGGTTCAAAAGAATGTTTTATTTTCTCTATGGATTCTTCCGTTAAAACTATTTTGGATAAAAATGTGAAATTATCTCAAGTCAAACCAGAATATAAAAACTTTGCCATTTATGATCATCCTTGGGATGGGATTTGTTTTGGTACTGGTCCCGATCTTTGGGTTAATATTGAACCTAGCAATCCTATTGGTTATACCATTAAAAATTGTTACCAACCTTCTATAATGAATTCTGATATATTTTATTGGGAAGATTGGGAAGTTTTCTCTGTACGGAGAAGTAGTAATAATATTACTGATATTGATAGTGACACCATATCTCTATACGACTAATTATAATATAAGATCATGATTATAGAATGTTTGTTTTTTTTTTATTTTTCACACCTATCCTTTTATTATGAAACCTTTTTTTGTTACCCTTACATATCATAAATTTTTAATTTTTAATAATCTTTAATTTTTAATAACATTAACAAGTATTATTACCACAAAAAATCAATTGAAATAAAGTTAAAATAATTTCCACGATAAAATCATCATCATCATGTATATCAATAAAATCCCATTCTTTCGTTTCAAGGTTCCATTTTAAACTGTATATAAAAAACATCATATATATGATAAATCCGATTATTACTATGAGGTAACCTATAATTGTTTCGTAAGTTCCACTTTCTAATAAATCATTTTCTAATAAAAGGTTTAAATTATATATGCTTTTAATAAAGAAATTCAATCACGTTAAAAATGTAATATGACAAAGCTAAAACTTACTTTCTGTATTAATTACTGGTCTAAAGTTTGGTTCAACATCAGTAATATTAGTTAATTCCTTAATTTTTTCTGCAATCAATTTATCAAATTCATCATAAAATTCCAGATGAGATGTTTCATTAATAAATTTTGCTCCAATCACCATAATACATTTCTCTTCAAATTTTTCTTCAACAATTCTCTTTAATTTCTCAATTCTTTTTTGACTTATTACTTGATCATTCAAACATTTATACCTTTTATAATATTCCATTTGCATTACACCTCTTTTCTCTTCTAAGAATGATCCAGATTTGTATTTTGGGTATTTAAGATCAATCACAATCATAACACCCATTTCAGAAACAAAAATCATACCACCATAGCTTAAGTCGACTTTTTCATCAAATAATTCATAATTATTATCATCCATTTGTTTATCGTCTATTTGTTCAATATTATTAACATCATATTCAACTAAAAATCTAAACCCTGGTAAACATTCATTCAAATTTTCCAGAATACCATTTTTAATCCTCCATTCATTACATGGTATTTTATATTTTGAGTTCAACCATTTTCTTCTTTGATATTCATTAATATTGGAGAATTCATAAAATAATTTTGAATGAAATGAACGCGTAGATGTGATAAGTAATTTATATAAAAATATACATTTTTCTTTTTCATTTGTTGTTAATTGAATAGATTTAATAATTTGTGGGTTTTGTCTCCAAGAAGATTGGTGTTTAATATAGGATCTATAAATATTGGTATGTTTTAATGTATCATTATGTGACGAAATATATTCTTGCGCTTGAAATAATATATCTTTGGGTATTTCTTTATCTAACAAAACTTGGTTTCTTAGTATATTGAAGAGAAATTTTAAAACATCTAAATCAATTTTTATTTCTTCCATGTTTGTTTTAAGATAAGAAGATGAGAGACTGGGAGTGGAAAAGAGTAAAGGATTGACAAATTGTTTAATAATTACGTGAAGTTATTTTTATAATATATTTCAATGTTTTTTTAGTGTCTAAATTTAGTAATAAGACGCGTTTTTTTTTATATTCATGTGACATTTCGATTATCAAAGGTGTTTACTATGGTACCAGTGCCCAGTGCCCAGCCAGGCAACTAACCCAGGTACCCAGCATGAATGTGAAATTAATAATAGCACAAATAAATAAACTTCAGAGTTATGATATAAAAAAGGTTCATATAGTAAGATATACATTTATTATTACATAATATAAATATTTTTATCGTAAAAATTATAATTTATGCTTTTACTCTATTTTCAAAAATCAGTGGTTCGGGATTAGTAAAAGCAACACCGCCAAATAAAATATTAGGAGGCCTTTTCTTACTTTTTATAGTAATTTTATATTTCTTAATAAGGATACCACAAAGCATTTTTATCTCATTAATGGCAAAATTTCTTCCAGGACAAGCATGTCGTCCCATACCAAAATGAAGAAAATCTCTTGAGACTTTTGATGCAGGAGAATTTTTTCCTAAATATCTATATCCGTCAAATTCGTCTGGATCTGGTCCATATCTTTCACTATCATGATGTACGTTTTTTAAATATATTCCAACATCACTACCTCTTGGAAGTTGATATCCATTAGAAAATTTGAGTTCTGGTCCAGTTACTCTGTGAACTAGACTAACTATATAAAAAATATTTTGTTCGTTATTAATTTTCGGTGAGGCAGGGCAGCGAAAGAGCTCTACATCACAAACGATTTTTATCACTTACAAATATTTCCAGATAATCTAAAAACTTCCCTAAGAAAGCTATCCAATTTCTCCATTTTAGAAATTTGATCTAAATTATCAAATTTATCATTCGGGTTAAATGTTTCTTGTTCTTCTAATAAATCATCCCAATATTCTGGTCTTGAAGCAAAATCCAATAAAAAATTTGTAACTGAAGAAGTTGTTGTTGACATTGAAGCAAAAGTGGCTGCAAGTAGTTGTCCGGATATCCAAACATAATCTACATTTTTTTTATCTACTCCAGGTTGATCCAATAAAAATTGAATGCAATCCACCTATTTTATAAGTTAAATTTAAATAACACCATCATTTATATTTTTTATATTTTAAAATAAACATCTGAAATAACACATACTGGAGGTTTCCAACTATTTCCATATTCTCGTTCCTGTCTAAGACGTTCTTCAATCTCCGGCTTGATTTTTTCAATTACAGTTTTATGAAGTTTCTTTACTTTTCTTCCTCCAAATCTAAATCTCAATCTATTAATTTTTATATATTAGTAAGTTGTGAAAAAAAAAAAGAAATTCAGAAATTAAATAACTTCATCATCATACATAAGACTCTGTCGGAAAATCCATGGATGAATAAATCCTAAATATTCAGGAACATGCAATAATTTATATAATTCATTACTAAAACTCGCAAATATATTAACTAATTCTTTATCTTGAAATAATTTATCTCCAACGAGAATGTTTGTGACCACCTTTGAAACTATACTAAATATAACTGGACGTAAATTATGAATAATTTTGGGTTCTTATTGAGAGAAAATAAAATAAATAAGTTACATTATAAAAATATTATTATAAAAAAAAAAAGTTTTAATATTATTTTTACCTTCACATTCTCCAATAGATGCATTAACTTCTCTATACAATGTTCGTTGAGTTTTTTCGAGAAATGAAAGCATTTGATCATTGAAAACACATTTAGCAATTTCTGCTGTAAAAGTCATATAATTAAGTGGTAGTCCAAGAATTCTTGCAACTGGAATTTTCTAGAATTGAGATTAAACCATTTTTTACGTTATTTTTTTTTTTTAAAAAAAAAAATTTTATTAAAAAAAAAAAACAACGATACGATACATCTTCAAATGCAACTTTGAATGAAGCATCTTTTGAATTGAAAACTTCGTGACATAATTCTTTACCAACGACCGTCATAATAGATCCATGTACGTATATCGAAAAGATTTCACCATACTATTCATTAAAAAATCATCTCTTAAAATCAAAGAAAAAAAAAAAAAAAAAGATATGATAACTATTTATAACATTTTTCATACCTCTTTTCTACATTTTAAAAAAAAATTTTCAACATCAGCACAATAATCCCAAGTATGCCCAATTATCGGATATTTGTAATGTACTAAAGGTGGCTCATTCTTATGATATTTTAATTATAAATTGTAAGCAACAAATATAATAATAATGTATTAATCAAATGATAATTAAATTTATTATACATACAAATTTACGATTGCGAAACTTATTAATTATATAAAATATCACCAAAACGCAAGTTCCTACTATCAAAGTATCAGGAATGTGGTCCATTTTAGTTAAAAAAAAACCAAATTTTTTTTTTAATTAAATCGAAAAAAAAGTGTGTATTTATAATTTAGAGTTAATATTGTGTTAGCTTCGATTTTTATAATGAACACTTTATTGGTACAATTTGTAATATTTAACTTTCTATTTTTGGATTAAGCATTTTATTCATTTTATTGTCTAACGCTGCTAGAAAGAATTCATTTAACTAATCAAAATGCAAGCTCGCTGAATTGACTTTTTCAAATAATCTATTTTGTGTACGACTCAATAATTTATATAAATTTAGTAGTATTATATATTGCTTGTTTATTTTTTTTACTTCTTAGGAAAGTTCTCCCCTGATTGTGATAACTCATTAATAATGATTAACTCTTCTGTTCATTCTTATAATGTACTGTAACTTGAATAGTACTAGTCCTCTAGACAATGGACACGATTATAATATAAGTAGGGTTAAGATCCGTAATCCGACGGATGATCAATCTCATTAATTATTTTTGGAAGGAGATGTTAACTCAATACATCATTCGTCGGAAGATAATTTAATCCGTTCCTAATCTCTCTTTTTTTTAATCCTTGAAATTAAAGTTTTAAAATTTTTAAATTATACAATATCTCAAACCTTTTATTAAAATGTGATTATCCGCCAGATGACAACTTTTCTGATATAAAGAAAAACTTGATATTGGCCTTCATTCTAGAGCTTTACTCGGTATCTTTAATCACGTCCTGTAATTTAACTGCCAGAATATCGTTAAGCTTAAAGTACAAAATTTTATATAAACGAAAGAGATTTGAAGAACTAACAAACGAAAAATAGCAGTCAAAGATTCGTTCCTAGGATATCTGCGTTGTACTTGCTTGTTTTTTTGCACTTTGTGAAAAGATTGAAGGATCTTTCATGTCATAGGATTAGGATTAGAATTAGGATTAAGGTTTGGAATTAGGATTAGCCCTGAAGAGTCCCTGAAGAGGATGCTTAGAAGAGAAAATTACGGTATTTGCGGATTATTTGCGGTAAATTATTAATAAAATGGGAGTCGAGAGTTAATGAATTAATTTTAATTTGTTTTGCCTACATGACTTTGTGGAGATTGTGGAGATCAGAAAATCGAATTGGCGAATTCGACCAACTTGTTAATATTTAGCGGTGTGTAACATATAAGCGGGTGAAAGTATACTTATGTGGTAAATAACACCTCCAGTTCGCATTATGATAATTTTGCCAGTTCATTTTGTTTATCACTTGTGTATAGTATCACGTAGGTCGTCATACACTACACAACACCTCCACCCATTCATATTTTTTCTTGAAGAACTTCTTTGAAATCCTAAAAAAAAACCCCCTGAGAATCACCCTTTTTGGATTGAAACCTGTAGTTTGTATTATAAACATATACAGTATATCAAACTAAAAAACAAAAAAATACGTTAGTAACATTCTTGTAAAACAAACAAATAACGAACTCAATCAAAATTCTATGTTAGGTTAATGTGGCACGGATTAACAAAAAGCCAACAACTCTAATTTAAAACCATTTCTTACGAGTTGAAACTTGAAACTATGGCAAGTACTTCCTTATATGACAAGAAATGAATACCTGTGAATTCTTGCATACAAAGGGTAAAGAATTAGAAAATTTTTAGGAAAAATACATTGATTATCACCACGTTGATAATTCCGACCATACTCCTAACTCTGTTAATACGTACGTAATACGCAAAAATAATTAAGTATAAATATTTGTTTTTCATTATGCAAGCATTAATAAGTAGTTTTATCAACATACTTACCCATAAAAGGTAACTTTCTGGTTTGAATCGATACGCAAAAACATATATTCCGTGGAATTTGATTAATCACACTTGTATCGCTTTTATGTTGTATAGGAATTGTTGTTAAATTCATTACGAAGACGATTGCCAAGTCTTGCAAGTTATTGCATTTAGAATAGCTAATATTAGGTAGATGCGTCTTAAACTGTTATTGTCTTTTGTTAATACGTTTTTTTTTAAAAAAGTAATCCATAATTTGATTTGATCAAAGTACTATGATCTTCCTTTTTATACATAAAAATAAATTATTTGTAATATAAAAAAACCAATAATGATTTGATTTTGTAAATTAGAATATAAGTAGGATTTAAAACCGAATATCCAATAATACTTGATACAATTCTGTAGTAGTTCACATCAATTTCTTAACAAATCATCACAATTGTGCATAATTATTATGATAAATATTGCAGTGAATTATGTCCAATATATATAAACAATGAATATATAATTAGGAGAGTTTCAGAATTTTGTTATTTAGAAAATAAATATTAAGTTTATTGTTAAAAAAAATTTATTATTTAATTTACCTGATAGCAATCATGAATTAACTATAATTGGCTAAGTTGATTTCATTTCCATAATGAGAAAGTTAAGAACCTATAGTTTTTTCCCAAGCTCAATTTCTATTAATACTTTAATAGAAATTGATTTTATAGAATCTTCTCCTGATTGTTGCACACGTGCACTTGCGGAATTTTCAACATACCGCTGCCGTAGTTATTTACTAGTATAAAATGTTTTTTAAAAGCTTAAAATGATTTTTCAAATGAAAAAAAAACTTTTTTTTTTTAACTCGTACAAACATGACAAAGAAATCTGTAAGAAAAGTTTTTAATTCTCTTCTAATCAGGTAAGTTTTTTTTTTTAGAAAAAAAAAAAAAAATTCTTTTTTTAAATAATAATATTTATTACTATTATCATTATCATCATCATATTTTTAGAACGTCTAGTTTTAAAAAAAAAACCAAATCAAGAAAAATTCAATTCGACACAATAAAGATAGAAAGTGTACCATCCAAAGAACATCAAGTATCTAATAATTTAGCATCATATATGATATCAGAAATCTTACAAGAAATTTTTGATCATTTAGCGGATACATTTCCATATAATGGAACATACGATTTACATGCTTATTCAAATTTATTTTCATGCATATTAGTTAATAGACATTGGTGTCGAAATGCTATTATAACATTATGGAGACAACCTTTTCATCCATGTTTAAATAATGGACAAATGGTTGTAAATATATATTTATCATTCTTAGAAGAAGAAGAACGAAATTTTCTTTTATCTCAAGGAATAAATAATTTACCTTCTCATGATATCTCAAAAAATTATTTATTCGATTATCCAACATATTTTAAACATTTACATCAACAAAATTTTTATTTTTCTATAGAAAACTGGTGTCAAAATAATTTAAAAAAAAAGCAAAGTGATTCCTCTTATTTATTAATGAATTCTTTGTTAAGATTATTTTATAAGAAATCTGGTCAACTTGGTAGATTTAAATTATATAATTTAATGGGATTAATTGGGGATGGTATGAATAATTTAAATAATAATAATAATAATTGTTCAGAAATCTTTAGATATATCTCACCGGTTCAACAATTAACTGTTACTGGAACATATGAAAATAATAGTGGTATGATCTTGTTATCCAAATTATGTACGAATGTGGTAAGTAATTTTTAATTATGTTTTATATACATATATATATATTCAATATTATATTATTATTCATATATTTCCTTTTAATTTTTTTATATCAAAATTGGATCTTCCGTTTGATCATAGCGGGAACTTTGCATAGAAAATTTTTCAACAGCAAAAAATATAGATCACATAATAAAATCACAAAATAATTTAGTTTCGTTGGAAATAACAAATTTATCTGATCATTCAACAATTATTATACAATCAATCTTATCACAATCCAAATCATTACGTAGGATTAAATTTTACAAGATAAATTTTTCAGGATGTTGTGAATGGAATTCAATTACGTTATGTAAAAAATTACAAGTGTTGGAAATTTATTATTGTATGAATTTAAGTTCTTTAATGATTTTACCTTTAATTAATACTAAATTTCATCGACTTAAGAGAGTTAAAATTATGGGTAATAATAATTGTGAATATTTGAATAGATTAAGAGATATCGTCATACCGTGAGAAAATGAAAAATTAGTATAGTATGTAAAGCTTATTGTCTTGTATGTACAATTTTTAAATTATTGTATAAATAATAAAAAAACTTTAAAACATGTCATACGTTTAGTATGGTCAGTACGAGACCGAATTTTATCGCCGTTTTCAAAATGGTGCGATCTTCAAAATAGCAAAATATAAAAAAAAAATTCGAATTCAAATTGTGTGTAACATAAACATCTTAACCAATCATAATTTTAATTTTGATCACGTGACAAAGAACGAAAATTGCAAACTTCCTTAAAAATTAAAAGCAAATAACCACCACATTCCTTCTATTTAAAAATTCATATCTAGATGCTTATAAGATATTTAAATTAGTTTATTGACCTTTATTGATTAAATTTTAATAAAAATATTGAAATGTTACATTCTTCTTAATTATAATGATAAAAACAAAGTATTTATCTTAAAAGTTAAAGCTAAAAACTTCACTTCATCTCATAAAACTTTAAATCAAAGAAAACTGGGTACTCACATTTTTTTTGTTGTAAAAGGAATTCGCAGTGTTAACTATACGAAAAGTTCGCAAGAGATCGTGAAAATTCGCAGAAATTCGTTTTGTAAGAGCACTTCTTTTTGTAAATTCGAAGGAAGAAAACTGCTTTACATTTATGAAACTTTAGACTATAGTAAATAGAAGGCTTATATTTTGTAACTGTAAAAGAAATTCGCAGTGTTTATTTTATAAGTTTTAAAGAGAGTTTGCAAAAATTTGAAAAATTTGCGAATTTTATTGCGACGCCACATGATTGAAGATCGCACCATTTGAAAACGGCGATAAAATACCGATAAATATTAAAAATTCGATATATTAAAACTCGATATAACAATAAAAATCTTACTTTACCACCATTTAAGAGATACAACGATATGAATTCTGACATATCATTATATCGGAATATATTATCATAAAATTTTCGAAAGCATTTTCATACTTTCATCATATGTTAATTGCCTATACAGTTCACCCTCTCTATAACGAATTTTTATATAGTGAATACCCTGGTACAGATTTTTTCATATTCATAATAAAATGATCCTCAGTATAGCGAATTCTCTCACTATAAACGAATTTTAATCTCCAGCCCGTGGTATTCACTATAGCGAGGGTTGAACTGTACATGTAAGACATGCACGTAATACCAAATATCAGTCCAACTATAATTTCAGCCAGATTGACGAAAATTTTGAAAGAGTTCTCGGTTAGTATTGTTGTTAGAAATGTAATTTTATTACCGTTACTACTCATTGGATTTCTTTCATCGAGAAGAATCAGAAGGTATAAGATTTGAAATAAATCAGAATTTTTCAAACCTCCCCCCTGTAATACGCGGATCGCTGCATTTCACTAATTATAACATAATATTATAGCAAGCTTAATATGGAATTGCTTTCATTACTATTTCTATTTTTGATTCACTTCAAAATTTTCATTTGCCCACCATTATTGTGAGTATCGATCAATGAAAATCCTAAAGTATATATACAATACCCGAAACCGGAGTCGAAAACTTAAAATTCCTATTATTGCTTCTATAATTCGCAATAATGTATGTAATGTTACTTTCATGAATTCAATTGAATTAATGAATTATATTACACACTGTAGTCCGACATTATTCAATGCCCATCAAGTATGAATTAATGAGAATAGTTAAAATAATGTTTAATGATAATTATGTAATAGTTATCTCATTATCAATATTACTTGTCATTACGGGTAAAATTAATAAATTTTATCTTATCTGCCAATCTAAAAAAAAAAAATAATGTGATCTAATTTTAACAGAAACTATTGCGTTATTCCTTTCTGAAATATCATCATCTTATGATCCGATGTCTGATGATCTTTTTTCATTTAAGAAAAAATCCTAAATGAAATTTCCCCTCATTTTCAAAATCATAATCAAGTTGTAATATCATTTTAAGAACGAACTGTTTTGTTCTCAAGATTAACATATTTTAAAATTTTTATCATTTTTTCACAATCTTGTAATAGAAATGATTTGGTTTAAGTCTTAAAAATTAATAATGATCCATGTGAAGTATCTCGTGAATCTTAAATCTCGTGATGAATTGGCGGCGTACATCATTTTTTTATTAGATACTGCATTATTAATTCATCACAATATAATTATAATATACACTAAATTTTAATTGAATAGGCTAAAAAAAACTAATAACGAGAATTTGGCGAAAAATGACAAAACAATATTCAAAATATTCAATATTAATAATTTTTTTTCCCAGATATGACGAAATATTTATTTATATCCAGAAAAAAAAAACCAAGAAAACCCAAAATATTTTACTTAAAGTAAAAATATTAACCCAAAGTTTCCCACATTTATACGTAGCCAATGGCAAAAATGTCTGCAAGTAATCATAAGCAAAAATAGCGCAGGTTATCGCTATAAACAGTAAGTTCATCCAATTGTCTAATTCCGCAAAATTGCCTCACAATAGGGAGGAGTTTATTATAATGATAAATGTTATTTCCCAAAATGATTGATTTAAAAATAGCTGAAAAGAAATCGAAAGAATAGATATAAATTGGGATTATAAACGATCACCCTTTTTTAATCTCTTAAATCTTGTTAAAAAAAAAAATGGAAAAAACTGACGAGAAAATATCGAAGGGAAACTTTTCTTTGTCAGGTTTATCTTGTGCAAGTTGTGTTCGATCTATTGAAAACACATTAAAGAAACTCGCAGGTTTAAATCCTACTACAATTTATGTCAATTTATTATTGAGTAATGCAGTTTTTGAATTCGACGAAAATATCATAAAACCTGAAGAAATTAAACAAGCCATAATTGATTCAGGTTTTAATGTCGAAGATATTAAAATTGAAAAAAAATATAATGAACCTTCCAAATCACAAAATATCCTCACTAATAATAAGGAATATGAACTCAATATTTCTTCTCAAGAAGGAACTTCAACTCATAATATGATTACAAAATTAGCTGTTAGTGGTATGACTTGTGCTTCCTGTATAAGCACAGTTCAATACTCTCTAGAATCAGTACCAGGTGTAGAATACGCTCATGTTAACTTACTTACTGGAGAAGCAAATATCAAACACGATTTAAATAAGGTCGGTCCACGTGATCTTATAAAAATTGTTGATGAAAGTGGGTTTGGTGCAGAACTTATTAAGAGGGATAGATCTGATAATAATGGGAATGCAATTCGACGTCGTGCTGAACAATATCAAAAACTTCTTCGTAATCGATTTTTGGCCTCATTATGTTTCTCTATCCCAATAGCTTTAATTTCAATGGTATTCATGATGATGTTACATAATCCTATACTTTCTCATCAAATCATTCCTGGATTAGAAATTGGAACCGTAATTTTATTCGCTCTCGCAACCCCTGTTCAATTTATACTTGGTTATCCATTTTACTTAAAGGGTATTCGTTCAGTTTGGTATTCTCGTCAAGCAAATATGGATACTTTGGTAGCGATTGGAACCACTGTTGCATACTCTGGCTCAATTTTGAATGTTCTAATTCCAATTCTTCGTAAATCTGATCAACCTGGTTATCAATTCTTTGAAACTAGCGTATTTCTTATCACTTTTATTTGGCTTGGAAGATGGATGGAAGCTAAAGTGAAAGGTAAAACTTTTGAAACGATAACTAAACTCATGGAATTACAACCGGAAAAAGCTATTCTTATCACTCTTAGTTATGATGAAAACAAACAAGAAATTATTGATGAAAAAGAAATTGATCTGGATCTCGTTCAAGGTAAAATTATCGAAAGAAATTTGTCTATTATATTATTACTATAATTATTATTATTATTATTATTTGTCTTGTTTTTACTTATTTTTTTTTATTCTTAAAAATCAAATAGTTGGTGATATTCTCAAAGTGAATCCTGGAGCAAAAATTCCATGCGATGGTTGGTATATACTAAATGATTATTCACACCATTCTTTATAATATATAGTTTAACCCTTTTTTTATACATATTGATATTTTTAGGCAAAATATTTCGAGGTACCACATCTTTGGACGAATCAATGTTAACAGGCGAATCTATACCTGTGACGAAAGGAGTTAATGACGAAATTATATCTGCAACAGTAAATTTGTCGTCAATGATTTGGATAAAAGCAACACGTGTTGGATCTGATACAACAATCTCACGTATTATTGAATTAGTACAAACAGCTCAATCAAGTAAAAAGGCACCAATTGAAGCATTAGCTGATAAAATTGCACAAGTATTTGTTCCGGTCGTTATATCAATAGCTATTCTTGATTTCATTATATGGGTATCTCTTGGTTCTGCCGGTAAGATTCCGAAAGATTGGATACCAAACGATGAACCATACCAAACATTTTCTTTATTCTTCGCTATATCCGTAATGGTTATTGCATGTCCTTGTGCCATGGGTTTAGCCTCTCCTACCGCTATTATGGTTGGAACTGGTCTTGCAGCTCGATTTGGTATTCTGATAAAAGGTGGTGGAGAAGCTATTGAAACAACTTTTCGTCTTGATACTATCGCATTTGATAAAACTGGAACATTGACTTATGGAAAACCAAAAGTCGTTTGTTCAAAACTTTTTTCTAAAAGATCACTAGATGCAGTTAGTAAAGAAAAATCACGTGAATTACTACTTCAAATCATTGGAACCGTTGAGTCTTCTAGTGATCATCCATTAGCCAAAGCAGTCGCTAAATTTGCTTCCTCAAAAATTATTACATCAAATAATGTCACGTTAAAAAGTGTATCCGAATTCCCTGGAAAAGGGCTTCAAGCTGAAGTGGAAGTTAATGATCCTCACGTACGTGATTTATTACCCGATGAAAATTCTGGTTCAACATTTAAAGTATTTATTGGCAATGAAAAGTGGCTTAAAGAGAATGGATGCGTTTATTATATTGATGAAAATAAATTATCTGTTAAAGAATGGAAAAGCTCCGGTTATTCAATAGTCCTTGTTGGACTATCATCTTCTGAATCATCTAGTGGTTATATTCTCGCACAAATGGGAATTGCTGATACTCCAAGACCAGATGCTGCCAAAACTGTTTCCGAATTAACTGCTCGTGGAATTGAAGTTTGGATGATTACAGGAGATAATCCTATAACAGCTGAGGCTATTGCTAAACAACTTGGAATCGAAAATGTTCTAGCTGAAGTAACACCCGAAATGAAAGCAAAGAAAATTAAATGGTTACAAGGTAAAGGACGCCCTCTTAAAAAAGCAAATATATTTACTCGATTATTTACTTGCCAAGATGAAAATATTGAATTAACGAGAAGAGCTGTAGTTGCAATGATTGGTGATGGTATTAATGATTCACCTGCTCTCGCTCAATCAGATTTACCAATATCAGTAGCAAGTGCTACAGATGTCGCTATAGAATCGGCTTCTGTTATTTTGACAAGATCAAATTTAAGATCTTTAATTACATTAATAGAACTTTCTAAAGCCATAATATGGAGGATCAGATATAATTTCTTATGGGCTTATATTTATAATTCTTTAGCGATACCTATTGCCGCCGGTGTTTTCTTTCCTGCATTTAAATATAGCCTTAGACCTGAACTTGCTAGTTTATCTATGGCAGTTAGTTCTATTAGTGTAGTATTAAGTAGTTTATGGTTGAAAAGGTTTAAAGAACCTGAATATTCAGAATTTAAAAATTCCCAACGATATTAATTTCATTTATATACAGTATAATTATAGTTTTTTTTTAATTTATAATTAAATTTTAATATAATTTTTTTCAAATAATAAAATGGGATTTTAAATCACTTTAATGAATCTTTTGTATTCTATTTTTTTTAACCTGACCGACTACATGAGATTTTTGTGAATACAACATTTGATCGTTTCCATAGAAACCAATAGTTTTTCACCGAACGACAAATTCACTGCGCCACGTATTTCATTACATAACTTATTATGTAAGAAAGCAATTACAGAAAAAGTACGTTATGAAAAAAAAAATTATCATTTTTTTTTTATAATTTTTTTTTTTTTAAGCCAATTATAATTACATAATACTGTTTTCTAACATGTTTTAAATTATACTGACATCAAAAAGATGAAAATGAGTATAACGAATAACCATATTGGTAATATTAATGGCATATATAGTTCGGAATAAACAATATTTAATTGTTCATAAAATTTTCATATAGGATTAGTGTGAGAAGGAAAAATGTAATAAATATCAGAAAACTTTTTAATGGAAAATGCACAAAAAAAATCGCAAATATTCTAACGCTACTGTTAACCTTAAAATTGAGCGAGAAGAAATATAATTAACTATCCATGAATACTATTAGGCTTTTTTGTCTTGTTAAAGGAGAAGGGACTATGCATGCCTTTGCAATAAAAATTAATAAGAATGAAACCATTAGCGACCTTAAAAAGAAAATCAGGTTGGATCAACCACGAGCTTTCTCCAAAACTGATAGCAAAGATCTTAGATTATGGATGGTAAATGTCCGCGACGATGGTCAAGATGAGATCAGATGCAATGTAGAGTTAAGGCCGACACGAGAAATTGAAGAATATTGGGCCGGAACACCGTCAAAAAATCATATTCATGTTGTCGTTGAACGGTTGACTCGACGATAAACTAAGGGCAAATATCATAAACATGCTGTATTTGGCTTTCATTGACATTAGTTGATTAATACGATTAAATGCAGCGTTTGTACAACAGTCTCGGTTGTTGGTCGTTTAAAATTTCAATTGCTCAAATAATTAGTAAGATTATTTACGATTGTTGTATTTGAATATTAATAATTGCGAGAATCAATCAGATTGTTTATTATCTTTCTTATAAAATATTAAATGTACAGATTATTTAATCTAAGTCGGTAATACTCTTATATTCTAGTGATTTATTGATAATTGTTATTTTTTTCCTGCATCAACATCATGCATTTGCTTTAAAGTTTGTCTAACTCTATCAAGACTATCAAAATAATTTCCATACATTGCAACTAAAGATGCAGTTCCATAGATTTGATTACTCTGAATAAATAATATTTTTTTTTTTTTTAGTTGTTACCACTTTATAGATTAGATAACTTACAATATAATTTAGATACATACAATCTTTTCGTCAGTGATAGAATGATTTTTCATCCATGAAGTGCTCTCCATATCATTAGGTAATAATGCAATACTTTTTGTAATAGCTGAAAATAATTCTGAAAAAGCCCTATATTATAAAAAATATTTCAATATTTTTTTTTTTTTTTTTTTTTTAATCAATGAATCTAAATAGATATATATATGTGCCTGTGATATTCCGGTTCGACATTGATATGTTCTCCAACAAAAGGATCTTTAAGTTTCATTATCAAAGATTGTTTATTCGATAATATAGATTCTACATGATTATTGAAATCTGATAAAACTTTGATCTTTTTTTCTAAACAAATGAAAAAAAAAAAGGTTGAAAGATATTAAAAAAATTATTTTTTTTTTATTATAATAAATAATATTATTATTATAAAAACAAAACAAACCGATTTCAGATTTTTTAACTAAATCGAAACTTTGTTTAGAATCTTTGAATGTCGTAAGAACTTCTTGAATCTAAATAAAAGTTACGATTAAAATATCGATTATTTTAACATTTGTACAATTTTTTTTATATATAAACAAAATTTACTTGTTGTATATTATCACAAAGATCAAGTATTTCTCTTAACAGTTCAATTAATTGTATTGATGATGCCGTTTGTGAAGAAGAAAATGTAACTGGTCCCTATTTAATATTAAAATTTATTTATTTATTTTATTTATTTATTTATTTTTTTTAAAAAAAAATAAATAAATAAAAAATTTATTAGTTTACAATTTTATATTCGATTTTTTTGGCAATCTCTAAAACATTATTAAGTGTTGGTGAATTATCTTGTGAATTATGTCGCGTTGAAGAAGACATTTTACAAATTGATAAAATGAGTGAGGAGAACGCGTTAGTGCTGTGATTGCCGTTAGTACATCCCAAATTTTAACTCACGTGGTACCGTACGACGCTACATATACTACTTCCCCCGTAAGTTTGAAAGCACTCCTCTTCCAATTCTCAATTCCAATAAAAGTAATTGAGTATATGGGGGTACTTATTCAACTATATTTTTGATTAGTACCGGATGTAAATTATTCAATCTAACTAGCTTTATTGAATAAGACCCGGTACTTACTATGGGTATTGTAATAATAACCATGCGACAAATAGACTTTAACACATGACTCAAAAAAAAAAAAATCTGTAATCGTATTACATAATTTGATTAAAATTTTTTTTTTTGAGATTAATAAAAAAAAAATCTTTGGTTTTTGTTTTTTGACCCTTAAGAAAATATGATTACAGCTACTACAAGATTTCTTAAAAAACATCGGAGAAAATTTTTTATCACGTTAGGTATTTCTGGTGGTGCATATCTTATTGGAAAATGGGTAAAATGGAAATTAAATGAAATGCAAGAAAGAGCTACAGCAGAACGAACTGCTAGAGAAAAGTCAGTAAATCACTTACAATTACTCTTATTTTACTTCAAAAAACTTTTTTTTTTTTTTTTTACTGATATCATTCATTATATTTTAATTTTTTTCATTTTTTCATTTTTTTTTTTTAGCATGAAGAAAAGATTTCAACAAAGACAAATTGATTGTACTTACACAGTATTATCACATATTCAAACACTAGTACAACAATTAATGGATGATTTAGATGTAGAATCAATTTTTGCGAGATTACAAAAAGCAAAACAAAACAATAAAGGGATAAGTAGTGATGCGACTACAAATACAGCATCATCGAGTACAGAGTCACCAATTACAGTAGTTAACGACAATGCTACGGCATCCATTGGTCCTGCGTCAACTGTTTTAGTTAATAACGATAATAATGATGAATCTACAACATCAACGCCTTCATCATCAGTTGTTTTAGTTGGTCGGCCAAATGAAAATGACAATGAGATAGCGAAAGTTACAGAAACCACCACGCATAATCAAGGAGAAAACAGTAATGGAAGTAATTCTGGTAATACGAGTCAAGAAAGCGAAACAAATTCTCCAACCAGCTCTGATAATACTTCTGAAGAAGCCGGTAGAATGTCAAAGCAACGACGAATTGAACTATGGACCGAAATAAAATTCAAAAGTAAATAAAATGAGCATTACTTGTTCCGTGTCAATTTTAATCAATTAATTTTTTTTTCTATTATTAGGTTTCACAAGAACCATTGCAGCTGTGTATCTCGAAACACTTCTTACGTTAACCATTTTCATTCAATTAAATCTTTTAGGGAGATATAATTATCTTTATTCAGTTTCTCTTACAGAACGTGATAGAGAACAAACGATTACAATTCATAATGGATCTTTATTGAGTTTTGTAACGGAGCAAAAATATTTAACTTTTATTGGATGGTTTTTGAACGTGGGTTATAAAGAGATTGTTGCAAGAGTTAGTACAGCTGTTGAATCTTCCTTATCAAGGTAAATTGATCATTTATTATTTATATACATTATATAAAAATATTGAATTTGTAACCTTTTTTTTTAGTATGTCATTCAAAAACGAGCTTTCATACAAAGAATTTGCATGGCTTATATCTGAAATTAGAACAAAGATTGAAGGATCTGATAATGATGGTCTTGCTCACAAGTACTTAACATTTAATTTTCTTCGCTCACGTTCTTGCTATGTGTTTCCTAACCTTGAAAATATGAATTTTTAGATTTTTTAATGTAATGATGCCTGAAAATTTATCAGACGAAGTACGAATATTGAATGAATGTGGAGGAAATAATTTAGATGATACTATTGATTCAAATTTGAGGAAATTATTGGACGAAACCAAAGATTTTATACATAGGTAATGATTTTTTTTTTTTTTTTTTATTATTCGTGCTTTGAAATAACCTTACAAATATTAACGTAAAAAAACATTTTTCACATGAAAAGTCGAGATTTTGCTACGGTTCTTTCGGCGTGTCTTAACTCAGCTTTTGAGTTATTAAAAAAGGACATGCTTCCAATTTTTTTTTGTGATGATAACTTAAGTGGAGGAAAAGTTGAAAAGAATATAACGCTTGCAAAATTGTTGCCATTCATTACAAAAGAAGCTCATATTGTTCTTAATGGTGTACCACCAAAATTTCTTGAGGTTTGTAAAATATCTGTATGTTACTTATTCAAAACTTTGCGATTAATAATGCAAATTATTTATTATAGGCGATTAAAGATTGTAAAGAATTGCAAGCACTCTCGGCAATAATTTACGCCTCATTCGATAACGAAATGGGAGTGAATTTACAAAATTAAGTAATAGATATTTAATTATTTATAATACATGTATAATATTGACAATTATAGTCTTATGTAATAGAAGTTTTCTAATATACATAATGTTTATTTGTTAATAAATAAAATAAAATATTGTCCAAAAAAAAAAAAAGAGAAAATATAATTTACTCTAAAAATAATACTACGAATTATTAATTATTTTAACTAATTTGAAATACTTCATAGTCGTCAATGTAAAAAGCACCATGCATATCTCTAATCTTATTCTCATAATATTCCACTTTAGTATAACCAGATTTTTTGTTCAAAATACCACCAATTCTTAAATCACTACCACCACCAAATGAAATGAACCCAGTTTTTGAATTAAACACTATTTTATCAATTAACTCTCGTTTTAACCTACTCAATCTTGGTATAAGTGGAGGAGAAGTGTTATTACAAGTATTAGAAGTAGAACTTGAAGGATTATTATTATCATGAAAAGAAAATATAAAACTATTAATTGAATCAGGATGGGGTTTATTTGAATTATTCCAACCAACTGGATTAAAACCACCTACCAATTCATTTGTACCAGAAATTTTTGCTATGATGATTATATTTAATTTATTATCTAATATTTTATGTAAATTATTTAAATCAAATGAATCTCGAGATGCTCTATATAATAATGTAAATTTATAAGGTGGTTTAAGTAATGAAGATGGATATCCATTGGTTGAAATTGCATTTGAGGTTTTTAAAAATGTCGTGGTGGTCGGAGTTAAAGTGAATTGTGAAATAACAGAAGAAGATAATGAAGAGATATTATTATCCTTATGATCTAACCAATTCGTTATTACTTTTATATGATAATTTGTTATAATTCCAGAATTTAATCTACGCCTAGGAGGTTTTAATGTAATAATTTTCTTTGGAAAATTATTATTATTAATTATATAATTATCATTATTATTATCATTATTATTATTTGTATAATATTCTATAAGATCTAAATCATCAAAAGGTAATAATTTAAAAGGAGGAGGAGGTAAGAAATTATTTGGAAAAGAATAAAAATGATCTTGTAATTGTTCATAAAATTCATTATTAAATATTTCTTTAAATGGGGATATATATTTTATGAAATCAATTTTTAAAAATTCTATAAATCTAATTTTTGGTAATAAATTTTTTAAAGTTTTACCCAATATATTATATTCTTTTGTAGTCCAAGAACATCTATTAATTAAATAATCCATTAAATCTTTTAATTCCAAATTTAATAACCATTCTTCATCATTTTGATCTTTATAATCATTCTTCTGCAAGGATAATATTAATAATTGATCATTTGATTGATAAATTCCCCATTTAATAATAAAATTCCACATGTCAATTTCATTAAATTTATTAAAATCATCCCTATCCAATAATTCTAATAAAATTTCTTCATATAAATAAAAGAAATGAGTAGAATTAAATAGTAATATAGGATTATTAATTATTAATTTTTCTATACAATAAGATTGAATTTCTTTATATGATGAATGATTATAACTTAAATTTAATAATTGATGAATATTTTCTTGAATATATTTTGAATGATTTATAATTAAATATGTTTGAATATAAACGATTAATTCTTCTATTGCCAATTCATCTGATGATATTAATAATATTATTATATCAGATGGTGATAAATAATCTAAGGATATACTAGCATCATAAATATATTTTAAAATTATAGAGAAGGTTTTTGGATAAATGTTTGGAATTTTTAATAATATTTTATCATCATTATCCATTTTTACCCAATCGTGTGATAATGCTGCTTCAAAATATTTACAACGCGTTTTCAATATGATTGAATGTGCTTTAAATATTTTAAAATTTTCTTCTTCTTCATTATCATTTACAACGAAAATTGATTTGATATTTTCATTTGATCTTTCTCTTTCCCCTATTTCTATTATTACATCGTAATCATTCGATGTTTCTAATAATTTAGTATAATCAAGTGAAAGTTGTGCTGAAAAATATTCTGTTGGCATTATTTCTTTTGAAAATAAGATAGTTTCTTTTCTCTCAATCTTTGAAAAAAAAATTTTTTTTTTTTTTTTTTTTTTGAAAGTAGAGGTTTAAGTTAAAAATTGTTAAACAAAAAAAAACAATCGAATTTGATGGGTTACAATAAAAATGCAGATTATTTATTTTTAATTTAACGTTTTAGTTACACCAAAGATGATTGGTTTTCTTTTTTAACAGCTTTAGTTGAGAAAAAGCTAAGAAATAAATCCATAAATGGTCAAAAGAATTCGCGAAAGCCGTACCATGTGAATTTTTCTACCTAATATAATTTTATTAGGAGGGATAATCCACGGAAATATGAAATAATGAAATAAATCTATTATGTATATTGTGTTTATAAACAATATAAATATTGATTATCTTTTGAACGTATGAGTAGTCATCTTCATTAAAACTTAATAAATTGTTATTACTTCTTACCTTGGATCTATCCAACGAAATACTGCATACAATGTAATGAAATTAAAGTAATTATTAAATCATAAATAAAGATACAATGTTACGATTTCATGTAATTGCTCCCCAAAAAATTTTCAGTGTTAATAATAAATCATGAAAATAAAAATTTCATTCTTACTTAATGTGTTTACATCTTTGAGATACAAATTAAATTTAAAAATAGAACAATCACAAAATTTGAGAAAAAGCTACTAACGGGAAATGTCATCATACAAGAACAAATAATCAAAGTTAAGCATATTATTTATGCCTGAGCAATATAGGTTAACACAATTTCGCTTACCTATGAAAGACAGAGATCATAAAAAAAAAAAAATGTTTATTAATTTATTTAACTTGCTGATATTTGAAGATTATTTGCGAATGTTTGTTAATCACTCCGAAGTATATAATATATTTTTTATAGTAAAACATTAGCAAATCATTAGGAGATTAATAATTATTCGTCATTATTAACGGAAATTACTCTTTGCGTTTAATTTAGAAAATATATTCGGATACATTTGTTAAATTTAGCGATGCCGAGAAGAAAGAAATTTTCTATGAAAGGAAGACTAATTACATATTTATATGCAGCACATCATAATTTACTTAATTTGATTAACAAATAACGAGCCGAATTGGTGTATTACTTATATTTATGTAAATGTCGTACAAATTAATACAGCAAAATATGCAGCTCATTTTTTTGTTTGATTTTGCTTTTTTTAAACCTTGGATGTACAAATATTCATTGTTTCGTTGAGGTACAAAATTAAACATGGTGAAACGTAATGAAGTTATGTTTTGAACTCTGATATATATATATATACATGTATGTATGTATACTAATTTTTTTTTTTTATATTTAAAACCCTGTTTTTTAAAAATTTTTTTTTCTTTCCTCATTTTTTTTTTAAAATTACAGAAAATTATAATATTAAGACAATAATATGTCAAATAGAAAAAACAATAGTATCGCTACAGATTACACCGAAAAAACTATTATATTAAATGTTGGTGGTATTAAAGTAAGTGAAATGAAAATATTCTTGAAATTTTAATTTTTATTAAAAAAAAAAAAAAAAATAAATAAATAAACAATGATTGTCTTTCCCTTACAGTACGAGACACGTAGGTCAACACTTGTGTCATATCCCGATACACTCTTAGGAACAATGTTCGCAGACCGCAATTTATCATTACTTCATCCAAAAAATGAAAATGAATATTTTATCGACCGTGATGGAAATCTATTTCGTTATGTAATGCAATATTATCGCACAGGAAAAATATATTTGCCTTATAATAACTCATCTTACTTAAAAGATGTTTCTGCAAAATCATCATCTCCATCATATTTTCCCTTAATTTCTTTTGAAGAAATAGAAGCAGAATTAGATTATTTTCAAATTCCTTTTGAAAGATCACCAAAACCTTCAACCCTCTCTTTTACAACTAATCCTACAGTAGAAAAATTAGATCAATTTGTATACGCATTACGTAATGTTATAAGAGAAGTCATGAGTATTTGTGAAACAGAAATTACGGTAACATTCAGTAAGAATGGTTGGCCACCATTTATGAATTTGGGTCTTCCTTATAAGAAAGGAGCCATTATAGTAGAAGATATTGATCTATTGATAAAACCTTTTGGCTGTGTTGGTTATACTTTTTTGAATAAGTATGGTGCTGATATTGGTCAATACCTTAAAAGTGAGATTCCTGAATTAAGTTGGCAATTTGGTTATTCACAAAATAGAGAACAACTTAAATTACACATGAGCATTGCTAATAGTATGAATGATAGTCAAATTTTTAAGAATTCTTGTTTATTTTCTAATATAAAATAAAAAAAACATTTTATTATTGATTACAATTATTATAATTATTATAAATTACTTTTTTGAGAAAAAAATTGTATTTTACACCTGATATAAATATTTATAAATATTTAATTTCAAAAGACGCGCCCTCGTTAAAGTAGATGATCAGACGAATGATTACCTTGTTACGTAATGTACGACGTAACATGTCGCACCGTTTATGACTATTTAATAAACCAATCATTAATTCAATTAATTTAATATACAGTATATCATATCTCTAACTTTCTCCTCGAAATTATAAATACATTTTCTAATAATCATGACACAATATTTGTCAACACTTTCATTAGATTTAACAAATCTTTTAGAAAAAGCAGATGATTATAATGTGTTAATTGAAATAGGTCAAGGAAAAGATTTTAAAACATTTAGAGCACACTCTTCTATATTACGAGCTAGGTCGGAATATTTTCATACAGCTTTGTCAAATGATTGGTTAAGAAAAGAAGGTGATATGATCATATTTAAGAAACCAAACATCTCATGTAATGCATTTAATATCATTTTAAGGTAATATGAAGTCTACCTTAGTTTGTATTTTTGCTTTTTTTTTTTAAAAAAAAAAAATTCTTTCGTTGATTAGGTATATTTATAGCGGAACAATTTATTTAGAACAACTCGAAGATTTGGAAATTTTTAAACTTATAGAAGCATCAGATGAATTATGTCTATTCGAATTATTTAGTCATGTACAAGATTATTTAATAACATATAAAGTTACTTGGATGCAACAAAATATTTTTAATGTTATACAGGTTGCATTTAACCATGATTCTTGTGACAAATTACAAAAATTTTGTTTAAATATTATTAATGAAAATGCTTGGAATTTTTTTCAATCTGAAGAATTTCTTCACGTAACCGAAACTGTAATATCACGACTTCTTAAAAGAGATGATCTTGGAATTGAAGAAATAGTAAGTTAATATTATTGCCTGCAAATTTTATTCTGAAAAATTTTGTAAATTTTTTTTTTTTTTTTTTTTTTTTTTTTTTTTTTTTCCTTTTAGGATATATGGGGTTTTTTGATAAAATGGGGAATAAAAAATTCTGATGTTCCACCTGAAAGTGATTTGGAGAATTTTTCATCGGAAGACTTCTTAAATTTGGAAAATACTCTTCATAATTTACTTCCACTTATAAGATTTTTTAATATATCATCAAAAGACTTTTATCATAAAGTGTGGCCATTTGAACTGATTTTACCAAAAAAATTACGACAGGATCTTTTGTCATACTATCTAACAGGTGAAGAACCCAAATATACAGAAATTCAAGCTACTAGAATTTCGCCAAAAAATTTAGATTCTGAAATAATTTTACCAAAACATGCTATATTAATTTCCAATTACATTGAAGGAAAAAATATTAATTCTAATTCAATGTCATCATCATTACCATTAACAATACCACATTCTTCTTCCCATTTGGTTAAAGATAATGGGATAAATATCCCTTACAGGTTTAAATTAATTTATCGTGGTAGCAGAGATGGGTTTTCTTTTGAATCTTTTCATAAAAATGTTGATAATCGTGGTCCTGCTATTGTATTTATTAAAATATCCGAATCATACGAAATTATTGGGGGTTATAATCCTGTGGGATGGTACAGTTATGGAAATTATATTGCTACAGGTGATAGTTTTATATTTTCCATGATTGATTTAGATGATGATGATATTTCATTATTGCAAGTAGATAGTGAACAACAACAACCATCCGGAACAATTTTAAGAATTAGTAAGGTTAGACCTTATTTTATTGATGGAGCTATTTTTGATACACAATTCCATGGTCCGTGTTTTGGTTATGGTGATATTTGGTTTGGTCATAAATCTAAACCAAGATATGGCTCTTGTACAAAAGTTTATTATGAGCAAAATATAAGAGATGATGAAGAAGAATTTTATGTTGAAGAAATTGAAGTTTTTCAAATTGTAGAAAAATAGAATTTAAATAATTTAATAATTTTTTTTTTTAAAAAAAATTAAACTAAAAATAGTAATATAATATTTAAATAAGTGTATAATATTTTCAAAATCTTGTATAAAACTTTTTTTAAATTATTTTGTCATATAAAATTTCAAATTCTAAATTTTTAAACTTTAACTATACATTTATATAAAAATAAATAATAATTTGCAATATTTATTTATTATAAATAAAAAGATATTTATTAATTTATATTTCTTTTAATATTTAATCAAAAACCTAAAAAAATATTAATAGTAAAATTAATAATATTTTAAAAAAAAAAATTGGCTAATTAATTTTCTAATTAAATAATTTAAATAATTTTTAATTTAAATGTATTTTATAAATTATATATAAATTTATTTATTTTTATTTTAATGCAATTTGAAATTAAAAAATTAAAAAGGTTAAAAAATATATATATATATATATATATAATAATTAATAATTAAAAATACTTATATTTTTACATTAGATGCAGCATGGTATCTTAATCGTATACATAGATCAATTTTTATAAATACAACTTTCACAATAGAAGAGGAAGTTACTTGAGCACTTTTCAAAAAAAATACAGGATTTAATTGCACAACATCAGCAACAAATAACAGGTTCATCAAACATTTAAAACTTACAAATTACTTGCTTCCAACTCTAGAAATAATGAAAGAAAGAAGATATGACCTATATAGAGATGCAAAATGCAGATTCTGTCTTACAGAAAATGAAGATGAGGATCATATAATTTACTGCCAACAACTTAAGGATAAATGGATAACTATAGCCAATAATACTGTATACCAATGTGATCAAGTGCTTACAAACTTTACAATACAAGAAAAACAAATTCAAATTCAACTCAATCAAAAAGATATATAACAATTACACTTATGGAATAGAAACTTCTTCAGACACACAATAGGCATTAATTATGAACTACCTATTCCTTTTGTTCACCTATTATTAAGGAATTTCTTTTCAAAAGGGAAATATAAAGAACTTAAAAATATTGTAAAATCAAAAAAAATAGCATTAACAATTGCTACTCTATACCTAGAAGTATTTACTAATGAATTTCACAATATTATCTGGCAACCATGTTGTAAAATAATAGCAGAATGGGAGCAGATAAAGGGTATCAAGAAACAAGAAAAGAAAAGAAGATTATCATCACATAAATATATAAAATATAATAGAATTTTAACCACACAAATAGAAGGAGATACATATGATTTAAAAGGAAGAAAAATACTAAAACATAATGAACAATGGTCAATAACTTTGGAAAAATCAAGACAATATATAAATAAACAAATTAGATAGGAAAATAAAGTAGCATGGAAAGTATATAATAATATAAAAATATATAAATACAATATAACCTCCTTTTTTTCTTTTTTTTGTTTAGAGGGTAGTGAAAGCATATACTGAAGCCATATGTTATAATAATCCCATATAATTCAATAGTTACTATAGAAGGATATGGATGAATTTCATAGGGTGATGGTAGGGCACAGGAGCAATCTTTTAGGATGGGGAACTGGTTTGGTGTTTTAATAAATTAGTTATATAAATAACAGATATATCTGTATTCTTATATAACTAATAAACTCATAAATTGCACTACCTTACAAAAAAAAAAAAAAAATACTTATATTTTAATTCTTATAAAAATAAATTATTATAATATTTATATATTTTTCTTATTTTTTTAAAATAATATTAACATAATTATTTATTACCTTATTAATATTTTAAAATACATTAAAAATTATAAATTATGCTAAAATTACTAATAGTATTTAATAGAAAAATTATATAATATTTTATTTTTATTAATTCATTTAAAATTGCATTTCTATAAAAATTTAAAAAATAATATTCTTTTAATAGAAAATTTAATTTTTATTTATTTTTTATTATTGGATTAATTTTTTAAATTATTAGTTAAATCATATTTAAAAAATAAAATTTTTCTATTATTTAATTTTTTTAAATTCAATTTTTAACTAAGATTTTTAAAAATTATATAAAAAAAAAAAATAAAATAATTAATAAATTTTTTTATTTATCTTATACAAATTAAATAAATAATAAAGCTTATTATATTATATAAACAATCAAAATTTAAATTTTTTTAAATAAAAAAAAATTTTAAATTAATTAAAAAAATGGGATTTATCTTTTTTTGCACTTGTGATACATTGCATCCTGAATACTCTAGGTAAAATTATGGTAATGTCAAGCAAAATTAAACATGTAATATTTAGCTAGGGTCATGAAAAATAGATTTTTACAACTAAAAAAATTCTAAGTCCCTAGAATATATATAAAAAAATGAAAAAAAAGGAATGTGACATAGGTAACAAAAAAAGGTGCGATATATTACAGATGCAGAAAATGATTAAACCCTAAAAAAATATAGTAAAATATTTAATTTTTATTATCAATATTAGCAATTAATTAAACAAATTTTTTTTAAAAAGTAATAACAAAATATAATTAAAAATAATTCTAAAAAAAAATATCATTATAATTATACTAATTATTTTTTTTATTTTATAAATATATAAAATTAATTATAAACATATAAAATTAAATAAAAAAAAATTATAATTATTAACATTTACTTTATTAGTATAGTATTATTTTTGTAGTTTTATAAATTTCACTTAATTTTAATTATTATTTATAAGGTTTTTATACTTTATAATAAAAAAATTGAAATATTTTAATATATATTAAATAATAAATTTTATAAATATAAAATAAAATAAAAATACTATAAAAATAAATTATTATTTTTTTTTTTTTTTTTTTTTTTTTTTAATTCAAAGATCATGTTATATTTTAAAAATGAATTATAATATAATTTATTATTTCAAATTTATTAGTAATTTTATTAAATTTTAATTTTTAAAAATCTTTATTTATTAAATTATTGTAAAACAAATTGCAATTATCTTAATATTATATAGATCTTTATTATATATTTTTTATTAAAATCTAAATAATAATATTAAAAATTTTAAGAAATTTTAAATAAGATTATAAGAATTTATTAATAATTAGTATAAATTATTTGTATTATATTATTTTTTACATTTATTTATTATAAAAAAATTTAATATATTTACTATTATTTTTATTGTAATATTTATAATAAAATAAAATTACTAAAAATAAAAAAGTTTAAAATTATAAATTCTTACAAATAATTATTTTTATAAAAATATATAATTTTGAAAGCAATAAAAAATCTGTAAAATTATAATAAATTTTAAAATAAAATTTTTTATAATTTCTAATATTTATAATTTATTTTTTTTTTTTTTAATCAAAGAATGTGTTAATATATTTTATTAAATTTTAGATCTGAAAATATAAATTAATTGATAAAAGTCCACTTGTTTTATAAATTAATGTTATAGATATATTTCATATATTACTGTATCAATCATAGCCCACTCTTAATATTATAGTGAAAAGTCTATTTATAAAATTTAAAAGGAATAAAAAAACAAAATAGAAAAAATTTTTTTTTTTTTTTAATTTAAAGATCATGTTATATTTATTGTAAAATATTTAAATAAAATATTATATACAATAGTATATAACCTTCCCAACTCAGTTAAATATGATCCATAAATAGAACCAAATAAAAAAAAAAACAAATCTATAAAAATAAACTAATTTAAAATCTATATAAACTATTTAAAATAAAATAAAATTTAAAATATACTAAAATAATAAAACTAAAACTAATAAAATAAAATAATATAAATATAAAATAAGAAATCTTCAATTAATTAATCAATAATAAATTATCAGAATCCTCTAATAAACTAACATTATAAAATCCTGTTAACTTCTTATATAGCCATAAAAAGGAGTTGTCTAAATGTATTAATATTCACATTTGAATAAATGTAAGGTTAAGAACCTTTAAAAATCTTTCTTTTCTTATAGCAATAGGAGGTTTTAACAGCAGTTCCATATGTGGATCATCAAGAATCTTGTTATCTGGAGTATCATTATCAGCAGATTTTAAGGAAAAGAAAAAAAAAAATATTTTTTAAATATTAACTAAAATTAAAACAAAATATAAAATTATTTTAAGTTAATAAGTATTTTTATATTTACTTACTAACTAAATATAATATTTTAATAATGCTTTCAGTTTAGCTATAAGATGTTTCACATCAGACTTGAAGAACTAATTTATTTTTATATATAAAAGATCTTCTTATTAAATTGATTAGGATTAGAGTTTTAGTTTGATTTTTATTGTAATTTATTGACCTATTACCTATAAAAGTAAGATTAGAATTTATAGTGATCCTATATAATAACTTATATTTATTTATATTACTATAATATGTAATTTTCTTTTAAAACTGAAATTTAAAGTGGAATAACAGTATTAAAGACATCATGTTATTTTATTATTATAGATGACTAATATGATACAAAGTTACATTCCATATTGCAAAGTATCCTATTAATTTTTTTAAGCCATCTACTTCTTTAATAGTTTTAAATGATTTAAGATCACTTTTAATTAAAAATTAATGCAATTATATTGAAAAATAAAAAGGTATCTGTTATTAATTCTAATATATTATAGATAACAGTTTAAAATTTTTCTTCTTATTTTTTTTTTAAAAGATTTTAAAATATTAAAATTCAGAAACTATTTAACTAAACTTATATTTAGACTAACAGTCCAATCTTCTTCATTATATAATTTCAGATACTCATAATTAGATATCAGTCTAATCTTTACTGAAAGATATTTTTTATACATTCTTATACTAACTAATATAATTTTATCCTAAATATTAAAATATACAAGAAGTTTATAATTATTCTATTTGACCAGTATATTGTAAATTATTAAGTCTAATAATTGTACCTATTTTTTATTTGAAGAATAATAATTAATAATGATAATATTATTTTTTTTTATTGAAATTTTATTTATTTCATCTTTTTATTTATATTTTATTTTTATTTTTATTTTTATTATTAGATAGTCATAAAATAAAATTATCTCTTTTTACTGATATTTTGAGAGTAAGTAAAGTGTAATTATGTAAATAGAACTATAGAAGGTTTAATTATTTTTAATTCAGAAGATAATATTATATGAGACTGATTGTTAGAAGCTATAAAGGGATTTTCTTTTAAAGTGAGGTTTTAAAGTTATTGCTTCTTTAATTTCTTTTAGTAACTTTTTTAATAATTTGAATAAAAATTTAGCAGGTGATGTGTTTAAATTATTTGATTAGTCTTCCTTTAATATATTATTTAAATTTATAGAATTTGATTAGTATGAGAAATTCTAAAAATCTTTCTTATCAAGTATAATTTGTTGTAATTGTACAGAAAACTAAATGCTTATTACATAATAAAAGAGTCTTAACTATTTAAAGAAAATGTTCAAAAAAAATGACATACTGTAAATATAAGAAAGTAAAGTAAAATTCAGGTTATCTATTCTTTTTTTGTTATTAGTATTTATAGGTTTGGTAAATATTTGATATTAAAGTCTTTATGGCAGTATCTATTAATAAAATCAGACATTAATATATTATTATATTATATTATTTTAATAATATTTAAATTTTCTAAAATATATTTTATAAAATATTTTTATATATATAAATTCTTTATAGAAGAAAATCACTTCTGTAGTAAATCTAAATTGTTTCAAAAAACTTATTTTTCTATTTATTAAAACTGATTTTATTAGTAAAATAATAAATTTATTGAGAAAATAAAATTTTTCTTCCATAAAAATTTGGTCTACAGATCTATTTATTTATAATCTTTTTTTGATATTTTTTTTTTTTTTTTTTTTTTTTTTTTTTTTTTTTTTAGTCAAGTCAAATGCATATGCTTTATTAAAGTTGATCAAAAAATCAAAATACAAATAAATGCTATACCGTCTCATCTACAGGAACCACAGCTACCTGTGACAAGTACCTGATATGACTAACTATTCTAGCCTATTCTCATAAGGTATAATAGGACGTCCAGAGATAGATTTAAGGAATAAGGGAGTCAAAAAATAAAAAGAAATATTCTAAAAAGAAAACAAACATAAAAACAAGTATATAACTAAATCACAAAGATTCCTAAGTTAAGGGCCGATAAACCTGAATAACTAAATTATATAAATTGTTCCAAAAGGGCCTTTAGTCCTGCTATTAAATGTTTCACGTCCGGCCGATTGGACTGGTTGGACTTGGAGCGAGAGTTCTTCTTGTAAGTCGAACCAGAATTTGAGGAAAAGTTTTCTTTTTTGTTCTGGTTATGACACCTATGGTTGTCTAAATTAGTATGTAGTTGACGAGAAGGCTTAAATTGCCTTGTATTTTTATTGCCAGCATTGCCAAATCTAGCTGGAGGATGTTTCTTGAATCCAAGTTTGGGAGAGGAATAACGACACCACGAAAGACTAACATCATTCCAGAGTTGTGGAGTACTTATACATTTAGAAGCTTGATCCCACGTTGCGAAGTAGCCAATCAACTTTCTCTGCCCCGAGGATTCTTTAATTACTTTGAACGATTTCATTCCACTCTCAACTACAAACTTGCTGGGAGTGCAGTTGGGAAATAATGTGGATTCAGTCATATCTGCAGGAATGTCAGTAATGACTGCCTGAAACTTTTCTCGTTATTTACGTTTTGAAAGGTTCCATGACGCTGGGAACTATCTAACCGGGATACCATCTAGTCTGACAGTCCACTCGCCTCCATTATAAGCTTTAAAGCACTCATGGTTTGGTATCAATCGAACCCTTGCTGATAAATACTTCTTATGACACCTTGTACTGATTGATACGATTTTTCCTCAGAAACTTAAGTTACCTAGGAGAGTGTAACTATCCCATTTGACCGGTATATCATATACTATCAAGTCCAACAGCTGTGCCTGTTCTTCTTGCTGTGGGCAGTAACCGGTAAGGATAAGGTTAGAATTATTAAAGTTATCTGCTAAATGTTCCTGTTTCCTCTTCTTATCTGGAATTATTGTGGACTGTTCAGAAGGTTTAATGTTGTCACTACTCTTCGAAGAAGTCGCTTGTTGAGGTGGAACGTTGTTAAAAGTAAGGATGGTGCCGCAATTGATTTATCAAATCCGCAATATTGCGGATTTTGGAGTTGAATTGCAGTTAGTGAACCGCAATTCCGCAATTCACCTGATCGGTTTTGGCAGTTTACCAAACCGATTTAATAAAAAAAATGTTTACAAACGTTTTTTTAATTAATTTAACGAAAAAACGTTGCGAAATGTTTTTTCAAAGTATTTTAATTAAAAAAAACGTTTTGCAACGTTTTTTTAATTAATTTAACGAAAAAATGTTGCGAAACGTTTTTTCAAAGTATTTTAATTAATAAAAAATGTTTCGCAACATTTTTTTAATTAATTTAACGAAAAAATGTTGCGAAACGTTTTTTCAAAGTATTTTAATTAATAAAAAGCATTTCGCAACGTTTTTTTAATTAATTTAAAGAAAAAACGTTGCGAAACGTTTTTTCAAAGTATATTTAATTAAAAAAAAATGTTTCGCAATGTTTTTTAATTAATTTAAAGAAAAAACGTTGTGAAATGTTTTTTCAAAGTATATTTAATTAAAAAAAACGTTTTGCAACATTTTTTTAATTAATTTAAAGAAAAAACGTTGCGAAACGTTTTTTCAAAGTATATTTAATTAAAAAAAACGTTTTGCAACATTTTTTTAATTAATTTAAAGAAAAAACGTTGTGAAACGTTTTTTCAAAGTATATTTTAATTAAAAAAAATGTTTCACAACGTTTTTTTGGATTGCTTTAGCGAAATTGCAATTCCGCAAATATATCGCAATTCCGCAAATGTGCTACAATTCCGCAATTATTCCGCAATTGAATTGCGGTACTTTACGGAATTGCAGAATATTTGCGGAATTGCGGACAATTGCGGATTGCGGAATTGCGGATATTTAGGTTTAAAAATCCGCAATATTCCGCAATACCATAAATCGCAATTATTCCGCAATTGCTTATTTGCGGCACTATCCTTAGTTAAAAGTAACCACTTTAGAGCCAGAAGGAGTCTGCTCAGGTGACGGTCTGCTAGGAGCTATAAAGGGATTTTCGTCCTGTTGTTGTTGCTGTTGTTGAAGTTTCTTCAGCTTCTTCTTAGCAGATTTTTTCTGAGCTCTGGATAAAGGCGTAGCAGGTGGTGTAATTGGGTTGGGACGATAAGGGGTACTAGGTACCTTACCGCTTGTGTCCCCTTGTAAGTCATCAAGATTCATCGAATCTGATTGGTGTTGTATGGGTTGAGAAATTGCTATATCAGGAATGGGTTGTTGTTGTTGCACAGGGGGCTGAGTTTCCAAAATTGTTGTGCAGGTGTCCCAATCATGATAGCTACAATCTTTGACGAAACGACCTATACAGGTCGCTATGAAAGAAGGTAGTAGAAAGCTTTTGGAGTTGAGGCCTCCAAGTGTTGGTGTTTCTACCATTTGCATAACGTCCTTATTCGCACAAAGAAACAGTTTCAACAGTTCGTCGTCCATTTCTACTTGGTTGAAGAAGTCTTTGTTACGTAACATTATGTGTTTAACTGCTAGTTTAATACTTATGAGAATATCTTCTTTCCGGTGTTTAAAGAACCACTGTGGGTCGTTGTGTAATGTTTCTTGGGTCGAGGAGTCCATTTCTGTTATTTATTTGCAGTGTTTTTTAACAAAATAAATGTCCTATAGACAAAATAAAATATTTCTTCTTCCGTGAAAATTTGGTTCACAGATCGACAGGAAAGAGTTCATCCTATTCTTTTTGATATTTATTAATATTTATACTTTTTTTTATTTATTAGTATTAAAAAAAAATATTAAATGTTATAATATTTTTGCAATAATAAATTTTTTAATTTAATTATATTTTTATATAATATTTTTTAATTAATAATATTTTTTTTTTTTGTGTTAAAATTGTATCTACATTTATTAGTTTAAATAGAATTAGATAATAATCACTTTTATTCTACATGTAATACTTCTAGTCTAAGCCAGTTCAAATATCTGTTCAAATTAATAATAAAAATATTATAAATTAAATAATAAATGAATAAAAAAAAATCTAAAATTAAAAAGTAAATAAACAAGTAAAAATATTTAATATAATTATTAAAATAAAAAATTAATTAACTATCTTAAAGTTTAAATAAAAGATATAATAAAATAAAAAAATGAATAATTTTATTTAAATAATAGTATTTAAAAATAAATACAATTTTTAAATTATTGATAAATTTTAATAATAATTTTTTAAATTTAAATAAATACTTTATATTTAATTAAATAATATAGACATCAGAAATGTCACTTGAGTTGACGATCATTAATTAAAATGATTTTGTGTAACTATTATCAAATATTTTACCCCATAGCTAAAAAAAGAAATTTCTTATACAATGCTTACACAAATTAAGTAAATTGATAGTTTGTTATATGTATTATAAATTTCCATCATCATTTACACTTTAGTAATATTTTTTTTTTCTTTTGCATATACAAGAAAGTTCATCTCAAAAATACAGTTTTCCTCCTAATTGAACTTAAAAGTAGGTATAAAATACAATTTAAATAGCAAAAATATATGTAATTTTACGAGAGAAAGAAGTTTTATTAAGTTAAAAAAGACAGTTAGCTAGTTAGCTTTTATATAAACTGCAAAAAACTACTTTTTATAATAAAAAAAAATATTTTTTATTCCTATAAAACTTTTAATAGAAGCTTTTTTTAACAGCAAATATTTTATTTTTAGGTGTAATTTAGCGAAATAAACAACTTTCATTAAGCTTAAAAAGGTGATTATTAAGCTAGATTTTTTGTTATTTATGAATTTGGTTAAAATTTTTAATTAGAACGCTAATAAATCTTTTTTTATTTATCAAAATAATATCATTAAATTTATCTTGGTGTTATAAATTGTTTTTTAATTGAAAAACTAATTAGATATAATAGTTTTTTTGTTTATTTAAATCAAACTTTTAATGCTAAATTATAATATTGTAGTGATGATGCTAATACTTACAATTTATTAAAAAATTAATATTTTTTAGATTTTAATTTATTTGGCATGAAAATAAAATAAAAACTATTTATTTATAAAAAAATTCATGTTAACTGTGTTAACTATTAAATCACAAATACATATACGATAAATAAATAAAAATAAATAAAAAAATTTTTTTTTTATATTTAAATAGCGTTAAAATAAAAGATATTTATAAAATATTTCAAAAAAATAAGTAAAAGTAAAAAGTTGAAAAAGTTTTCTTAATATTTTATTAGTTTACTATGTTAAAATAAGTTAATAATAAGCAACCTTCTTCAGCCAGATTGAACTGAATAAAGCGAAATTTTTACTTTTTATTGTTTATAAATGTGTTCTTGGGGACTATATGAACATGCTCATAATTGTTAAAAATGATGTTACATTGTGTAAATGCAGTATTACCTATAACCTGAAAATTTTGATTTTAGTCAAATTTAAGCTGGCATTATGAATTTGGCCAGAATTAAGAAAATTTTGGCCAAAATTATGATTTAAAGATTGCCAATTTTAATCATTTGTACTAACTTTGACCAACTTTGGGGGTTGTCTAAAGCGGGGTAAGTCACCCAATTTATACAGATTTTTGACCCGCATTATAGCATTAAAAAATTACGAATGTAACAAATAGTGGTGTGACATATAGGATTTTATTAACTGAAAAATTTCTAAGTCATCAGAATACTTAATAAAAATGAAAGAGTAGAGGGTGTAACACAGGTGACAAATATTTTACTATTATCACGTGATTTGCCCCCACTTTAGACATCCCCTAACTTTGGATTTTACATATATACTATAGACTTGAAGACCATAATGTACCAATAATTTATATTGTAATATCATAATACAAAAAAACTCCCTTCTAATCTTGTGACATTTCCACTGACTGATATGTTATATTTTATTTTGTCCATTACTTTTTTATATTATATATTATATTTATTATATTAAAATTTTTTATTATTTTAAGTAATGTATTTAGCATATTTATATTTATTTAATATATATAATATATATGTTGTATATCAGATAATGATTTGCATCAGATGACAACTGCATATTTTAAAGTAGAAAATTTCCACCAATATTAATCCAAATGTGTTAAAATTTTAGTATTATATATTTAAAAATGTGATGAACTGATTTACTTAGGCAATAAATATACATTAAGACTGAAAAATTTTATGTTTAATTATAGCTAAAATTTTGAATAATATTATCTATAATATATAATTCAGCATTAATGGTATTTACTTAAAATTTTCAGGATATACGTAAATAATTATGATGCACAGATTTACTTATAAAATAAAGTTAATTTAATTAATAAATAAAAATATTTACTTATAAGAAACTATTCAAAATTGGCATCTGACATGTATCAGCTGTCAGCTGCAAATTGATACCTAACACATAACATATATATAGAATTAAATAAAAAATGTAAATATATTAAAAAATATAAATTATTAGTTTTTTTTTAAAAAAAGATTTTTTCTAAATATTTAATATTTTTAAAAGGTTATTTTTATAAACTATTAGCAATTTGATAAATATTTAAACTGGTTTTTAAATTAAAAGTATTCTTTTTAATTTTATATATATTTCATAAATATTAATCATATTATCTAACAAAGTAATACATTTTTAACATTTTAAAAAAATTATTAATATTTACACCTGATTTTAAATAAACTGAAATTAAGATTATTACAAATAAAATGTATAATATAATATTACAATTAAATTTATTTTATTACCATATAGTATTGTATAAGAAATCCCATTTTTTACATACCCTTATTATAATATATCCAGGTATGATATGTGATTAAAAAATCTTAATTCTAGTAAAAATTCAGCTAATTCTGATCAATTTTTTTATATTCTATACAAAATACTCTCAGGTATAATTCAATTTTTAAATTGGTGAAATTGATATATACTCAGGGTACCTTATGCAATGCTATATGTAATATTTAATTTTTATTAAAAAAAATTTCTTTAAACCTTTTTTTTTAATTCAATATTTCTATATATTGCAAATTATATATTAAATATTAAATAAATTTACTAATTTTATTTATCTAAAATCTTTTAAATTTATAATAATATTTTTTTTTTTAAAAAAAAAAAATTATTATTAAATTCATTTAATGAATTTTAAAATTTAACTAAAAACTAAATTATTATTATTTTTTTTTTTATATCCTGACTTTAAAATTTTAAAAGTATTAAAAAAAAACATAAAGTTTTATAAAAAAATATAATTAATGATATTTATAATTAAAAAATTATAAGTTAATCAAATTATAATTTTATATTAATTTTAAAAATCAAAAAAATTTTTACAGTAATATTATATTTGAAATGTAAAATAATCTTATTTATATAGCAGTTTTTATATTTACATAAGTAATAACAATAAAAGAAATGCTAAAATATTAAAAATTTTATTTAATTTAAAATAAAGGTGATTAATTAAAAAAAGTAATAATAATAAAAATGAAATGAATTTTCATAAATCAAATATCATATAATCATGATTATATTATAATATTTTATTGTTACAACTTACAAAATATGTTGCAAAATATATACATATGTATAATCAATTCATTTAACAATTTAAAATAAATTTTCACATTATAATATAACTTTAAATACACCCATTTCGATTACCTATTTAATTCTAAATAAGATAAACCTTGCTTGAATAGGCAAAATATAATAGATAAATAAAACATGACAGATAAACAATATAAGGTAAAATACAATATTCCATACAAACCATAACAGATAGCAATAAATATGAAAAAGATAGAATTTAATATAAAAGATATAATAGTAGTCAAAACATAATAGATAATATCTAATATAATTATGATAACTGTAACTTTAAGAAAGGTAATTGCAATAGTACTAGGAACATCATCATCACATTGACCTTTGTTGATTTTGGAAGCAGGAAGTAGTCTTTCAGTAAAATAACATGATTTTGAACAGTAATTAGTAGCTGTAGGATTATCGATTGTTTTTTTGCAAGCCCTGCACGAGTTAATGTATACGTTAACTTCTCCGTGATTTATGAATTTGACATTTGGTAATTGATCATTTTTATTGAGATGGATGTCGATTTTACCATGGTTTTCAATGACGTGCGGTTGTTGTGAAGGAGCCATGTTGCAAGAAAAAAAAAAAAAAAATCTTACAAAATGATTGAATTTATTTATGCAGTGACATGCAAAATGAGTGTGACAAGTTTTAAATATTGTTGTTGCCATGTGGAAATAACTGAATATTAACATTATTAAAATGTTAAGCGTAAAATTAATAGTGACTATTCATTGGAAAAGTAAAAGCCGAGAAACAATAATGTCATACCTTAAAACGTTTTAATCTTTTAGTAATCTTTGCTCTTATCTCTCATATTTTTTCTCCATGATGATCAAAATCAAATTATGGAGTTTTTGAACTTAAAAAAAAAATATTTTGAAATAATAATGTATGTATACTTCTCGATTATTTCTTAATATTAAAGAAAGCACTATCAAAAATACCATCATCATCACCATCACTCGATTAATACACAGCGAAGTGGACACATAATGCGTTAAATACCTTTTAGATACTTTATTTATCATATCAAATTATCTCGAGTGTGAATGATACGTTTGATACATTATTCTTGACATCACACAGAATAATATGAATTTTCTTACTACTTAAAATCATCCCATAATAATTCTATAAGTAAAAAGTTGTCCTTAGATCGGTTTTATTAGGATGCAACTATATTATGATATGAAAAAAACTTTAAACCTTGCTAATTTCGATTACTTATTAAGAACGATGTTTCCAAAAGAGAAGTACAATTAAAAAATAAAAAGATATAAGAGTGCAAATAATTTCATATATAAGAGATAAAATAATTTCGATAAAATAAAGTATAACAATGGTAAATAAAAGAAGAAAAGTAAATGAAATTAAAATTAAAATTAAATAAAAATATTGATCCTTTTCGGGAACGGGAACGCCGGCAAATAATCTTTTAAAATTAGTAGCGATGGTCCTCGCAGAAGAGTTAAAGTATACGTTAACTTCTCCGTAATTTACGAAATTGGCATTCGGTACATTCGGTAATTCATCATTTTCGAGATGGAAGTTGACTTGACCATGGTTTTCAATGATTGGTCGTTGACGTATCTGACTTTGACGATTAGTAAGTTGGTCATCAAAAGTTTTATAACTAAGAGCCATGTTGATGAGAAAATTTTTTCATGAACAGATCGTAAGTTTAAAAAACTCTGAAAACTTGGAACCAATCAGAATAATTTAATAAAAATAATTGGAATACTACATATCTTTTCCATGTTAGGATATCCTTTAACGCCAAATAATGATACATTATGCAATAACACGAGAAGGAATCGATATAAATAACATTTAACATTTAACTGGCGTGTAACTTCCAAAGTTTACCGTATGGGGTGTACGAAATTTTTTACAAACAGGTTTGAAAACTTGCACAGATTAACATGTGTTGCTTTGGGTAAAATAAGATTATTTAAGAAAATGGTGATTAATATGGTCCGCATTATAAGGTATTTGAATCTTAATCAAGTGAGAAAATTTTTTAAGGTTTGTAAAGAGAAAAACATTAAGTAGATTTGAGATAAGACGTCAAAATTCATTTTGATTATCAAATGGCGGTCAATGCTTTTTTCAGATGTCATTACGCATAATTTTTAAGGATCGTGAGAAAACTTATTTTATAATAAGAATAAAAGGAAAAGGAAAAACTTTAAAAACAGATTTTATCTTTATTCTTAATCCGTTGGTCAGATGTTAATTTATCCCCTTTCGTATCAATCATGATCCCTGATTATTTAATTAATATTTTAATTGGATAATTTATAAACTTTAAATTTATAAAAGATTTACAAAATTTTTCTAACTTTATATTAATTAAAAAAATTTGTCCCACATTTTTTTTATGTTGGCGTCATGAGTTTCATCAGGAGGAAATAAAATTACTTAATCTTTCTAGAAAAAGATTAAGATTTCAAGTTATTTGACAAGATTTTATTACATAATATCTAATGCGTTGAAGATCTTTCATCAAATAAAAAGTGGGATTGGTAGGGAGATAGATTTCCCCCCTTTTCGATTGACCAACTTATACATATACATATACTTCTACATACAGTACATGCATATATATATAACATACACACGAAAAACAAATCCATCAAATCCAAAAATCTTTTTTTAAAAAAAAAAAAAAAAAAAAAAAAAAAAAAAAAAATATTTGTATATATAATTAAAATTTCCTGAACTCAATCCTATTTTAACATGTTTCACCGGTGATTCTACTAAGCTTTGATTATGAATAAAATTACCTAAGCTTTTAATATCTAAGTTCTTTTCGTCACATTTAAGTTAAACACTAGCACCCAATTTTAATAATAACAAAAAATGATCAATTAAAATCATCCAACACACTACTTAATGAAATGGACGAACAGCTTGGGAAAAACAATGAGACGATTTTAAATAAATCGAACATTTATACCTTAGTAGAGACCAGAAACAAAATGAGATTGACAAAATACAAAGTTTTTTATTTCAAGGAGTACACAAAACATTAGTATACCAATATTGAGAGTTTTTGCAATTAGATCAAGTACCGCTAATTTGGTAGTTATACCGGCAGGCTACATACGCAGTTATAAGCGGTAGTTAAGCCGTTAAGCTACGTAGTTGTAACCGAAGGCTTTAAAAGTAAACCAAAGAACATTTAATAGGTTCAAAATGGACCTGAGTGCACAGGACTAACATTCTAGTGAGTAACCAATACTATCAATGTTACTCGATTACTGGGATTAGTCTTGTGTATTATTCAACTACTGTATAATTAAATGCACAACAGCAATCAAATTAGAATTATTAATTTGCATTCAACTACTGCATTAATCAATTTTCAATCGCTGAAAGCAATTTCACATCCAAGACTCTTTTATTTTTTATACCTTTAACATTTCGTTGAAATAGTTATCATTTCACTGAACCTTTGATTAGGTAATCAGTTCTTTTTTTTTTAGACTAGTCTAGTTTACTATTTTATGTAAATTCTAAGATGCCGGCATCAATTATGAAATTATGCAAATTTATTAAGAAATTTAAAATAAAATTAAAATAAGTTTACTTTTTTGTTTATTTTATTTTTTTTTTTTTTTTTTTTTTTTTTATGGTATCAAAATTGTATCTTACCGTAAATGAGTCGAAGTTACGCTATTTAACGTAAAAACTCTTTTCAGATTCTTTCAACGATTTGTGGAATGGATTACGAAATTACAAAATGTCATGTCCCAAATGAGCCATCACTTCGACATATTATTATATGAGTAATCAGTTTAAAATTGGTTTTAACAAGCAATTTTAAAGACATTATGTTACCATATAATACATGTATGCTAATCATTCTCTAAGCATTTAGTCAGCAAAGATACGAAAAAATGCTTGGATAATAAAATTTTAAATCTAAAACCGCTTCAAATATTGAATTATATGCAAAGTACAATCAGTACATCCAAAATTAGTAGGAGTGACTTCGATGAAGTGTTTACAAATGTGCTTGCTTACTTTACCATTTATTCTCTTACTCCAGAAGGAATCTCCATTCGAACCCTCTGTTATTAAACTGGAATTAGCCTAGTCCCTGCAACGCAACAATACATTTATCACAGATCTATAATTTTATTAATGAAAACATTCTACGCATCGCTCATCTCTGCTTGAATGGTTTTACCTTCATCATCTTCACGTGCAAAAGTTTTTTCCATGCTACAATGTTTCAAACCTACATGCCAGTACAAAACCAAAGGGTATGTAAGATTGATCTTAAGTAATTAACTTGCTACTATTTACGTTAGTTAAGCTATGTTTATATAAAAATCTATTTAAAATGGATTAACAACTGAACAAATTGGACAAATCTGATTTAAATTCATTTCATTCATATAAATGTATTCTTCCAGTTTCCACGAGCAAAAAGATTTATAAATGTCACTATATATCAATTATACGCATCATTGATGGTTGTTGATTCATCGTACCGTTGATGAATGCTTGTAGCTTTTGTTTAATAGAATATTCGATTAAATCAATAATCAGGTTCATGAGGACCAAATTGAAGTATCGGAAAAAAGAAACCATAATAAAATTAAGTTCTAATGTAAATTTTTATCCTATAGATGTGCGGACCAATACGGATGGTTGTTGATTCATCGGAATAGAAAATCTCTTAATATGAGTACCGTATAGCGCTGCATATAGTACCCCCGGTACTATTTAAGAAACTCAGCTTAGAATAGTACCCGGAGGTACTATGTGAGAAGAGAGGTACTATAAAAGGGGGTACATTGAAAGGGGGTACTAAATACTAATTATGTGATAATATAATTAAGTAATCAAAAAGCTTTAACGGTTTTTAAGTTCAATTTTATGATAAAAATGAAATAAAAAACTTCTTAGTAAATTCAAATTTACCGTAACGATGATCATAATTTCAGTAAAGACGGAATTTTTTTATTGATACATATATCTAGTCAAATCGAATACTTGATTAGTACTAGTACCCTGGTACTAATCAAAAATACCGAAGTGTAAAATTGAATAACGCTGGGGGGTACTGTATGCAGCGCCATACGGGGGGGTATGGTACGAAATCCCGACAGGTACAAAATCCCGACAATTTTTTTATTAATAAATTAAATCCATTTGCTTAATTTTTTAATTATTCAAACCCTAAGCAAATTCCTTTGCTCGTTTCGCTCGCAGTTTTTTTTTCCTAACACCTTCCAAACCTAACCTAACCCTAACCCTAACTAACCCTAAGCTAACCCTAAACTAACTCTAAGCTAACCCTAAGTAACTCCTATCTTATATAAAAAATCCAGTGTGAAACTCCTAACTCATGCTAATAAAAAATATTAATGATCTGTCGGGATTTTGCACCTGTCGGGATTTTGTACCTGTCGGGATTTTGACAGTCGGGATTTTGAGTTTCGGGATTTCGGACGGCTCCCGAAAATATCCGATTAGATCAAGATCGGATCATAAGTTATCGCCGTTTTCAAAATGGTTGATGTTATTTATTTATGATTAAATATTCGAATACCAATATTCGTCTGGTTTTCATCCATTTCATGACCGGTTTTCGTCCGGTTTTCGGTTTTTTTTTTCTTCCAAACATAACAGCATCAATCATTTTAAAAACAGCGATAAAAAAAAAAAATTATTACTGGTCAAAATGAATGATCAGAAAAAAGAAACAATAAAATTATGAATGTAATCTATCCACGGACAAATACATATCATTGATGGTTGTTGATTCATCGAAATAGAAAATCTCCTAATATCTGATTAGATTATAAGTTTGATCAGTGCACGTACACTGATTCTTGCATGCTACAATGTTTCAAACCTATATGCCAGCACAAAATTAGAGAAGCGTATGTAAAATTGATTGTATGTAATTACATTAGTTTAAAATATGTTCATATAAAACAATCTATTTAAAAAAAAAAAAATTAATCTGAATCGATCGGAAAAAAATCAATAAATACATTTTATTCGTATAAATGTATTATTTCCACAGATTAATCACAGTTAAATTATGGTTTATAAATGATTGTTGACTCATAACGATAGAAAAAGAATTATTATTAATGTTCGTTGCCTTCTTCAACATCCTTTTTTTGCGAAAAGAACATATAATAATTTATCATCATGAATAATTGAATTAAGAAAGAAAAAATAATTAACACTAAAATAATGTCTAGCCCTGTATATAGTACCCACCCTGACGTACCCCACTTTAAGAATAATAACCCCTTAATTCTAGTAACTTGAACTTAATTCTGGTTAAAATTATATTGTACCCTCTTACTCATATAATATCCAATGAATTTTCCGGATATTATTCAATTTTTAGAACAGGTTCGTTGTTTAAGATTCGGGGCACTATATGCAATGTTAGACGGTAGAATTATAATTATTAAGCATTTAATGTATGTTACTAATACAGTTCATGCAAATAGGGGTATGTTTGAGGTTTAACGTAAAATACGTGTTGCGTGATGCAACTGATGCATGATGTCAAACGACCTTAATCAATAACCAAATCTCAACATCCGAAAACTTATTTAACGGAAGACCACATATATCAATCCGTGAGAAAAACTTAAAAATATCATCACCATTCAATTTTTTGTGAAATCAACAACTTTTTGTTTTAAATTAGGAGTTCAACGCTCGGCCCGAATGAATAATTATAACGCCAAAATTGAATATACAGTATAAGGAGGTATAAGGTCTAAATATAAATATATTTATATTTATATATATACATAAACATAAAATGAGTAATTTCAGTAAATCAAACAAGACTTGTAAACACTTTTTTTTGTGTAAATAAAATCTTGCAGACAAATCGAGAGTAAATACAACAGCAAATATAAATATAGTACATATATAAATATAATACTTTCTTAATTGATGCATTGTTTGTTAAAAGCTTTGAGTCATACTGAATCAAATTAAAGTTAAAATTAAATTTTATTGTTCAAATCAAAATTTCGAATCGAAATTTTTTTTTTTTTTTTTTTTTTGAAAAAAAAAAAATAACGTAATATTAACAAAAAAACTTTTCGTTTTAACCGAGTTCATGACACTATATATATGTACACACATAATGCAATATGATGTCAATGATATTATTAAAACAATGTTAATCATACGAGTTTTTTTTTAGTTTTTTTTTTTTTTTATTCAAATCTGAGACAAGAAAGAAAAAAGAAGATTTGACAATGTTAACATTTGAAACTTTAAAAATCATACGAGTTTTTTTTTTTTAGGTTTTTTTTTTAATTCAAACCTGAGACAAAAGGATTTAAGATTTTCACCAATAATAAACAGATTTCCCACTAAGTTTACCAATTATTTATTTGTTGTAAATAAAGAAAAAAAATTACTTTCATAAAAAATGAAAGACGAATCAAAACAAAAAAAAAAAAAAACCATATATCAATGAAGGAGGGGCAAGCATAAACATTTAATTTTTGATTCATTATTGAAACTGTTTATCCACACAAAAGTATGAATGTGGCTTTGTTTGTCTATTGATGCTCTAAACATGAATCAAACGGAAAAATAAAAATTCCTGTCTCACAACCTGCCGGGTGAATTCAAAAGTTCAATAAAAGTTTTATTTGTTTTATTAAAAAAAAAAAAGAACATGTAATATGGCAGTAATATGGCAGTAATATGGTAGTAATATGCTTAAAAGTGTGCGAAACTTGAAATAAAATTTAGATTATATAATTACTAACATACTGTATATATTATCAGATAACACCTTTTTTTGAAAAATAATAATCCGAAACACGTACACGTGACAGAACGGCATCCGGGGCACTCAAAACTATTTTTCAGGTGTAACAGAAAGATTTCTTGATGCAAACCCTTTTTTGTGTAAAATACATAAAGGGATCAGCTTTCGTGAGAGTCATAAGGTTATAATAAATTTTTTTTATAAGAACAGAATAGAAATTATTACCAATCCTAAAATATTTGTGCTCGATAAAGTTAACCTTTATTATTAATTACTCATATTATATCTTATCCTTTTTTCACATATTTAGTAATTGAAAGTGTACCATATTATGAAAGAATTTGGCGTAATGTTTCACTACAAGATTTCGTTATTTTTATTTTGGTATTGTAAATAACTACATTATTATAATGGTCAAATGGGTAAATAAGAAGTCGCCGCATGTGTTGACTATGTGTTAGTATGTATGTATGTATGTATGTATTGTATATACTGTATGTCTGTGTGTACATACTGTATATAGAAAATAATTGTAATAATCATATTTTTTTGTTGTAAAAAAGATCTAAAATATCATTTTGACAGATCTAAACTATATATTGACTAGGTTTTTTTTTTACCGATTACATAATTAAAAATTTTTTAGTATTCTTGATTACTTAAGTTTATTATATTGAACCCTCGGTCATTTAATTTTATTTTTAAAGGTAAAATGTCGGATATTCCGTGAAAATCCAATCGTAGAATTTCGGTTATTTCGGTTATGATTTGTAAATGAACTCATGATCTTTTTTTTTGCTTTGTAATGTTTTTTTTACGCCAAATTTCCAATTCTTATTATAAATTAATTTCCGCTAAAAAAAGAACATATTAATTTAATACAAAAAACATGGTTATACCGAAAAGTTATAAGTGTTCGGGAGTGGTAAACCGTGCGTTATATATATATATTAGCATATATATATATATATATATATATATATATAAAGAATTATTACAAGTTCCAAGAAAAAAGTTCCAAGAAAAGAATATGATTTTATTTTAAATATAAAAAAAAATGCAATTATGTTGCTAGACTTATTAGATTTAATAGACTTACTATACTAATGATTTATGATAAACAAGTGCATATTACAATCGGAAATCGGAATATACGCAAAAATATTAGTATTATAAATATGAAAATTGTTTCATGAGTAACCGTATGTAAATAAATAAATAAATGAAGTGAAAGAAATGAAAAATGAAATGAAAGAAAAAAGAAAACAAAAAAAAAATCTCTTCAATCCTGATCTTTTACAAATTTAAACAAGAAAATATTTTCCCAATATATCGTAAACATCATAAAGGTGACACAACACCGTAAATTATTTCCCATGATTTAACGCGTAAACGCGCAAATTTTTTTTAAAAAAAAAAAAATTTTACGACTGGATTTAAATTTTTATTTGTTTATGCTTTGTGCAAATAGATTATCACATCTCATGTTATACATTTTCATTGTCATCGTATCTTTCAAAAAAAATGATTCACCAATACGTGATACGTGATTTGCATAATGTAACACTTAATTTATTATGTGTGTATATTCGGTACACTAAACGTATACACATTATGTATATTATGAAGTATTAATAAGTTTTCATTTAAAATAATTTCCTTTTTATATTGTTTATTTTTTATTTTTTATTTCTTTTCCTAAACAAAAAAAAAAAAAAAAAAAAAAAAAAAAGTTATGAAGCTGTTACAAATGAAAACTTAATTGAAACTGGACAAGAACCTCTCATAATTCTTCCAAATATAACTTTTATTATTAAATAAGTAATTTATTTTTTTTGCGGGGAAAATTTTGTAAGATGAAAGCTGTCACCTTTTTCATAAATCAGATTGATAATCATTACAAGGTATAAAAAAAGTATATCAATTCAAGTGCAATCTACAGCTAATCGTTTATTATAAACAGAGAGACATTTTTTGATTCGCATAAATTTTTTTTTTTTTTTTTTTTGAACTTTTCGATTGCACACATACAGTATACATAATACACGTATAATAATAATAATAATAAAATAATAAATACACGGATTTTCAAATTTATGTATCAAGGAGCCCAAATAATGATAAATAAAAATGTTTTTTTTTTTTTCTTTTTTGAATAAACTGAATGAACTGCTAAATTTGTACTAATTATTTATTCGAGTTATGATACCAATTTGCTCTCATTTTGCTTGAAGGAAAGTATTTGTTTTATTTTTATTTTTTATTTTATTTTTTTTTATTTTTATTTTATTTTATTTTTTTTTGATTTTAGATTTTTTTTTTTTCTTTTTTTTCTTTTTCTTTTTTTTTTTTTCGGCGCGGGTTAATATTGATTTTTTAGTGGTTTTATAAATAATTCAGGGTCACCGACCAATAATATGTTTAACATTTTTAAAATTTATCATAATTTCATAAATATTTATAATCATGAGTTGTTTGTACGATATTACAAGATCAAATCTTTAATTTTTTTTTTTTTTTTTTAAAGTTTTCTATGCCTTGGCGGTTAACAAGTGGTTTCGGAATATATTTTCATTATTCCGTTTTTTTATTTAAATAATATGCGAAATATTATAGGTTACTATATTTTTTTTCTTTTTAAAAAGAAAAAGAAAGAAAAAAGCAGGGATAAAAAGAAAAAAATTTATTATTTTTTTTTTATGTTATTATTTATTATATGTTGTAACTTTTGTAAAACCAACAAAATTAATAACTGTAAAAAAAAAGAAAGAAACAGGTATGGTACGTACTGTACAATCCTAAAATTCTTTCTGAAAAAAAGTAATGCAAAGTAGATCATCAATATTTTTAACGCATTAACAGTTTTTTGAATGACTACTTAAAAGGATATTTTAATTTCCGGTTTTCATACCGGGAACTATTATAGACCAATCATAATCGTTCGTTTAAACTTACTATACTTAGTGCTTTCTTATTAAATAATTAAAAATATGCAATAACAAATAATATTTGCGAAGAAAAAAAAAAAAAAAAAATTTTGTTTATTTATTCTGGCTTAAAAAGAAAAAAAAATGATAAAAAAAATATATATATATAAAATAAAAATAATTAAAATAGATTTTTTTTTTTTTTAAAGATAAAAAAAAAAAAATTTTTTAAGTTTGTATATTTTGCGGTGTACAATAAAACAAACTTAATAACAACTCTTTTTTATTATTATATTTTTTTTATACTGATTTAAGTACATTATATATAAAATCCTTTATACTCATATATTATTATATTTATTGAATAATGTTTATTAATTTTGGTATTACAATAATTAATATAAAAAAATTCAATATAAATGCCCATAATCCTGTCAGGAAAAAAAAAAATAAAAAATAAAAAATATAGCCGGTTTTAAAACAAACTCTTTATAAATATTTTTTATTATCCTTTCGTTTCACTTTTTTGTTCTACTATTTTTTTTTTTTTTAAAAAAAAAAAAAAAAAAAAAAAAAAAAGAAAATAAATTTTTTTTTTTTTTTTTTTTTAAAAAAAAAAACCTTCTCACTCTTTGATTCATTGGAAAAAAAAAAAATATATATATATTTGTAATTTTTTTTTTTCCTTTTCCTTTTTTCTTTTTCCTGATATCATAATATCATCAATTTTCCCTTCTTTTCCTTAAATTCAATATTCGAAATTCCTCTTTCATTACGACTCTAAGAATAATAAAAAAAATTAAGATTTATTTTTTACGCTTTAATTTACAATAAAAAAAAAAATAATATTATATATTTTTTCTTTACACATTATATATACATTATGGGTAACGCGCTGAGAAGAAACACCAATTCAATCAGAGACGAATATAATGGACGTAGAAGACCTGCTTGTTTAGGTCAAGATCCACCAACCACGCCAACTAGTTTTGACAGAAAGTTTATAATTGTCGGTAGATCCAAGAACGGTGAGATGAAATATCCTTTACCGGCAAATGCCGAAGAGAAAAAATTGTGGCTTGAGGATCCACATTATTTAATAAGGCACCAGTGGCAAAGCAATTTTTCTTCTCCTGTAGAAGAAATTCTTAAAAAAGGTGCAAATGTAATAGATATTGGGTAAGTTTATAATATACACAGTATATATATTATGTAAGTATATTATTATTAACATGAAAAATTAAATTATTTTCATTTTAAAAAGTTGTGGAACTGGTACTTGGTCATTGGAAATGGCCAAAAATTATCCTGAGAGTAATTTTATAGGTGTTGATATAGCACCTATATTTCCAACAAAACATCATGAGGAAAATCTCAAATTTACCCTCGGAAACATCCTCGAGGGTTTGCCCTTCGAAGATAACACATTTGATCTCGTGTTCGCAAGACTGGTGGGGGAGTCGTTTTCGGAGAAAGAATGGGAAGAAACAGTCTTGCGAGAATTATTTCGTCTCACAAAATCCGGTTCATGGCTAGAAATCATGCAAACGGACTCTGAGTTTTCTAGATGTGGTAAAAATTTAGAAAAGATGAATCAAGCCTGTAAGGATACTTTCGTTTCATTATTTGTTCATTTCGTTTCATTGTAATTCTTACAAATGTTTCATAATTTATTTAGTTGTTGCAATAAACATGAATAGTTCAATTTGCGAGAAATTTGAAGATTGGTTACTCAATAATAACCAAGTTTCAGTTGTAAATCATGAAATTGCAATTTCTCCAATTGGAACATGGGCAGGTAAAACAGGAGAATTTGGAGTTTCCTACATACGTCATCTTTCATTAAAGATGAAGCAACAAATAATCAATCATTTGAATATAACGGAAGAAGAATATGACAATATGGTAGAAATGGCAGAACTGGAATACAATCAATTTACCACATTTAGAACCTCCCACAGGTTTATTGCCCAGAAAAAAATAATTTTTTAATAATTTTTTTTTTCTAAACAGTATTTTATTATATAAGTTTTTACTTTCTAAAAATAATTTAATTAAGAGAGAGAAAATATAAAAATATATGTATATAAAATTTTTTTTTTTTTTTTTTTTTTTATCGTTCAAGAAAAAAAAAAAAAGGGAAATAAGAAATTTTTTTATAGATATCAATTATGCTTTTTTTAACAACATTAAGGAAATAAATATAATATGAGATAATGAGACTCCTTTTTTTTCAAACTGGTTTTTTTACAAGTATACCAGTAATAAAATAAATATTCGATTATTATGTTACAAATATTTATGGATAACAAAAAGCTATGGCCAACTTACCATGTGAAGTATTAAGGTGCGCAGATCAGTCGATTCATTAATACCAGGTTATTGGTTATAATTTATATTCAACGTTTTTAGTCGTTTTTAGTCGCTTTTACGTTAACGCCACAAAATCTCCAAGTTTCTAAAAGTAAATTTCTTCAATTTAAACTGTACCTTTATTATTTTATTTAATTTATTCGTAAAATGCATCATCCAATCCAATATCACGGCCAATAAAATCGAAATAAATAAAGTTTTTATAACGGATAAACAGATAAAAACGATTGTACAAAAAAACAAATAATAATAAAAAATATTTCTTTTATTAACAAATAAAGTTTCTTAAAAAGACAGATAAAATGACGGTTATATAATAAAATAGTAAATGACGGTTATAAATAAGGACCGGATTAGGCTTATTATGACATATTTGATATATATATTCGGCATAAATAAATAGATGTACTCATAAAATTTTTTTGGGAGAAAAAAGAAAGATAAATTTTGGTTGGTTCATCATTGAAAGGTATGATCAATTCCTTGTCCAAAGATCTTTCTTTTGGAATAAATTTTAAGTTAAACCTTAAATTTATTCGTTCGTTCATTAGATTTCAAAAAAAAAAAAAAAAACTGCGTTCATATGTTTATAATCTAAAATCTTTAAAGAAATGATTTACTCATCATAATCAAGCCTTCCCAAAAAGAGTAATGATAATAATATTGCTAATTAATTTTTGGTCAACTTGAATCGATTACAAGTTCAATTTTCATGTTCGAATCTGCAGTGTTTCATTATTGTTATTTATATACCGTATAATATTTATTTATTTATTTATTTTTAATTTTTTTTTTTTTTTTTTTTTTTTTTTAAAAAAAAAAATTCTTTTTTTAACAAAAAATAAAGAACGCCTGGAAAAAATTGGAAAAACTTTGTATTGGATATTTAATTAATAATAAAAAATAAAAAAAAAATAAAAATTATTTTTTTTTAAAAAAGCTCCACAATGACCACAGGAAAAAAAAATTATTTTATTTTTATTTATTTTTATTACCTTTTTTTTTTTTGTTTTATTTTTATATTTATTTTTATATATTTATTTTTATTACATGAAAGGAAATATCGAAAAAAAAAACCAATTATTTAAAATCGTTTATGTAATAAATATTTATGTACTCCTCTATTTGTTACAAGTTTTAGATTCTTTCTCTTTCACATTGAATCTTTGATAAATTCGGTTTGATATTTATATAGAAAGTTTGATGCTCTCCCTGCATTTTTTTTCTTTAAGATAAAATGATTTTTTTTTTATTTACAATCTTTTTAATTACGTGCAGGAAGAATTAAATATTTATTCTGTCATACGGTTTGTTAAAGGTAAAAAAGTTTAATTATTAACATATGAATATTAGAATTGTTTATTGATTAATAAGAATTACAACATAATGTATTGATTAATAAGAACTATAGTACTGTAACATTTCTAATTTATTATTATCAAAAAAAGTAAAAAAAAAATAAGAAGAGAAATCGAAGATTTCATCATTGCATTTGGTGAATTACATTCTTGTTAATTTTTGTTTTACGTTTAACGGGAAAATCGGAATTAGACGGATATCTCTAATCGTACTTTTTTTTTTTATTTAAAAAAAAAAATAAATAATAATAATAATGAATAAACAAATAAATAATAATAATAATAATAATAATAATAATAATAATAATAAAAAAACTTTCTTTAAATGAAATTTTGTATGAAGAAGAAAAATAATTTAATATTAATAATATGAAAACCGTTTATACAATATGGTCTTCCCCCCCCTGAAAAATTGTTTGTTTCTCTTGTTTGTTTCTAATTTTAATATACATTAATTAAGTTAATTAGGTTAATTAGGTTTAATTATCTTTTATGACGAAACCCGGAAAAACCGATTATTGGTCATTTGGATCGACAAAAAATGTTGTGAAGCCATGATTTTTTTCCTAAGATCTCTAAGTTTTAAAGTTTTAAATTTCTTGAGAGTTTCATTAAAATTTAAAATTAAATGCATAAGTTTACTTATTCATGTATGTATGTATGTATGTATGTATATTTATTTTAGGTATTCTTTTCGAATTAATTGAGGCATGAACACAAAGAAAATGTCAATGCATAAATTAGGAGCAGCAATTTCTGCGAGTAAAAGAAATAATTCTAATTATGCGCATGTACAATGTGCGTGACAAAATATCTGCAGTGTAAAAGCAAATTATTTAAAATATTTTGGTTTGTTATATCTAAGATACAATATTTTCGTACAGAACTTTGAATAAGCTATGGAATAATTAACAATAATTAATTTTTTGATTAAACTTGAATAAAAAATTGTAAATCAATTACTTTAACTATCTAATAAAGAAATGAAAGAAGAATACTCTTGCATACTTGTTTATTATTATTATAAAAATTATAAAAAAAAAAAAAAAAAAAAAAAAAAAAAAACAAAAAAAAAAAAAAAATTTATTTTCTAAAATTGTCTAAAATGGATTAATTAAAAAATTAAATTTCAAAAAAAGTAAAACTAAATAGAATTGGTAACATTCATTGAAAAATTCCAATTTTATCATTAGATTATGCGCATGTTATTTGATAAGTATTCAGGATCTTCACAATCTAAATTACAATCTATTTTAAACAAATATTGAAACGGGACGGAACAACCGGCGTAATTCCGACATGCGTGTTCTTCGTAAGGTATACCTGTAAGTGTCGTTGTTAGTGACACATCAATTGCATGGAATAATCTGTGATAGTCCGGATAATGATTTGACTTGATCGGGATAGAACGAGAAAACGGGATACTTATAGAATGATAGAATTCTACCGGAAAACTGTCCTATCACATGACTTGTTTCATCACAACGATAATTTTGTGTTGATTAACCGAATATATAAAATGAGTTAATTTACACAAAATTAATAATAGATCGATTAACCTTTTTTTTCCAAACCCACGTGTGATCAGTACAAATTCTTTTGCATAATAATAATCAAAATATTTAATTTTAATTCGAAAAAAAAAAATATGTATATATAAAATATATTTTTTTTTTTTTTTTTTTTTTTTTTTTTGAATTTCTGATTGCATTCAATTTTATGTTTTACTCATTTTTTTTCACCCCTGAAACCTTAAAAAAAAAAAAAGAGGAAGAAAAAATTATCTTTTTTGAGAAAGAGTATGATCACAAATTACTCTTGTCATACATTTGGGCAAAAAATTTTTTTTCGTATATACGTATATATATATATATACAAGTATATTTATATAAGTATATATATGTGTGTGTGTAATGTGTATATAAACTATATATATATAATAACTGATAATAATAATAATAACAATAACAAATAAAAAAATTTTTTTTTTTTTAAAGTTTAGTATTAATGAATATTAAAAAGGTCAAATTATTATTTATTTTTTTTTTTTTTTACTAAATCTTTTATTATTAAAAAACGAAATTATAATTGGATTCATTTATTTTAATGATTCCACATTTGTAAGAATAATAATAATAAAAATTTGGTATTAGAACAATATAAATCCTTTTGATTGTATAATAGAAAAGACTAAACTCAAATGAGATGTTCATTTCTTTTTCATTGAAAGAAATAAGGTTCTCAACTGTAAAAAAAAATGATTCGTAATCTTTCTTAATACAAGTTTTGTTGTTATTTCCCTTACTTTAGAAACAACTTTAACGCAATCTATTTTGTAGATCAAGAAAAAAAAATATTCGAGTAAAAAGGAAGTTTGATTCTATTAGAACTCATATTCTAGACCAGTAAGAACATTTTTCTTTTAAAAATAAGGTTTTATTATATTCATTTATTCATTCATACATTCACTCATTTATTTATTTATGTATTTATTTTTATTTATTTATTTACTTTCTTATTTTTTTTTTTTTTTTATTATTTATTTTAATTATTATTATTATTCTTACCTTCTTTTTTTATTTAATTTATTTTTTTATTATATTTTTCATATATTTATATTTTTATTTAATTCTTCTTTCTTTTCATTCGCTAGTCATGAGTTTTTTTTGTGCAATTTTTTGTATACACAAAAAATTTTTTTTTTGTGATTTTGTAAATCTAAATAAATAATATAATTTATTGAGGGGGATTGGATTGTATTTGATTGTTGATTGAAATACAAATTAAACCTAAAAAGTTTTGTATATATTTTATATAGTATTTATAATGTGTATATAATACATATATAACGTATATATAGCGTATATATTTCGTTTCTTTTTTGTTATCCACATTTTGTATATTTCGCGGTAATGATAATCATACTTGTTATCCAATTTGTTATTTAATTTAATCAAGATTTAAAACTGGTTTTAGTACATAACTTTTTAATCGAATAAAGCGACATATCTCACAATTAATAATAACAATTTCTCATTGGAACAAACCTTTGGAACAAAGTTGGAACAAAGCCATTAATCTTATTAGTCTCTTTATATATATTCTCTTTATTTATATAGAAAAGATTTTCCATAATATATTTTTAATTAGTTGGTTATCCTGTTAACTGTTAATCGCTTCATCTATCTCTTAAATGGGTAAATTGAGTCAATTATCTTTTTTTGTTAATTAAGAGTTTTTTTATGATACATTAGATACATTACACGATATATTTTTTGAGTGTCCATAAGTAAATAATATAAAGAATTGAAAAATAAATAAATAAATAATATATATATATATATGTGTATATATTTTTTATACAAGTTTAATAATTGATAAAAACACGTACAGTATAACAAACCAATTTATAATAACACGTATAAATCAAAAAAAGTTTAGTCAGGGAACCAAACCTTAGACGGTTAGTATTTCACGGATACCGATCATTTTGCCGGTTGATCTGCGTGGAAAAAAAACTGTAATAGTCGAGATAACAGATAAAAGATAACTGTACATGTTATCATTTTGTAACATTCTTATTAACTTTAAAAATTTTACACTTGAATCTTATAGTTTCACTTAGCGTTTCCGAGACTTTTTTTTTTTTTTTTAATTGTTTCGGATATTATCGGCAGTCCCGTGTCACGATTGTAATCCGTTATTATATATATGTTATTTGTATTTATGGGCTCCTAAAATATTTTAAACCTAAAAAATTTCGGCTACCTTTAATTATGTTATCCTCTAAAAATAGACCCGAAACTTGCCGATCAAATTTATTAGGAGTAACACCAAAATAAAAATTTTTATTACACAGCCGTACAACTTATACTTGTATATTAAGTATTGTAATTGTAAATATTTTGCAGATATTATTATTATTATTATTGTCAATTAAACTGCGACGCATCACACTAATCCAAAGAATCATATAATTACCTTACTGTACTTTTATTCGGATATTCCGGTTTTTTTTTTGTTCGGTGATGAATGATTTTGATTTCATTCATTCAGTATTGGTTTTTATTCATTCAAGTTTCGAGTTTGAGACTTTAAATTCTTTTTTTAACTAAAAAAAAACTTTCAAATCTTAATAAATAAAGTTTAAACTTGTTTGATGCCAAGAACCGGTTTTCAATTAAAAACCGACGATCTAACTGACCCAATTTTAGTTTTTTATATTAAGGTTTTTTTTTTTAAAAAAAAAAAAAAAAAGGTGTTATCGTACACATAATAATAATAATAATAATAATATTTATTAAGATTTGTAATATTGCATCACGTTTCCATTTTTAATATCAATCATTCTTAAAATAACGGATAATGTAAATCGTTAATTCAATTAAAAATTAAAATTATATTATTATATCTATTTTTGGAATTACGCGAGTATTCATTCATGTATTTGTAAAAAAAAAAAAAAAAAATCTTCATTAAAGAATGATCAGAATTAAAATTGGTGTATGAAGCACCGGATGAATTCTTACAATTATCACATGATAATGGAAATAATATAACGGAAATTTACTAGGATTAAACAAAAATAACATTGGTTAAAACAATAATTTCAAATCAAAAATACTATCTATAGTTAAAAAAAATCTTAATTCACTTTTAGTGAACTGAAATTTTTACTTAATTTGAACTCATGTTTTTAAATAGTTTATTAATTTATTAAATAAAAATAATAAAAATGTTTATAGCAGATAAATTTTAATAATAATTCAGTCAATATTGATATGATTTTATTATCATTAGATTCCTCTTATTAAGATAAATTCAATAGTAATAAAATATTAAAATTTATTACTAAATTGCTTAAAAGTAAAAGTATATTGAAAAATTTTAAAAAATATTTCTGTAATATATAATTTTTAGAAGATCTTATAATATATAAACTTATATATGAATTATATAAAAGATATTTGGAATCCTATTGAAATTATGATTAATCTTAAGTTAATTATAATTAAATTTTATATATAATTTTACTTATTAAGTAAAATTAAAAATGAAAAATTAATTATCATAAATTTTAATTTCAATTAAATTTATAATTTTATGCAATATTATAAGATATATTTCTAAAAAAAAAACTTTATTTCTAATAAAAAATAAGAGGATAATTTTACTATATTTGTATATTATTTTTATCAGTTACATAATTATTAATAATGAAAGATATTATAACAAATAAAAATTAAGCTATTCAAAAAATTTTAAATCACTTAATATAATAATGTTAGCTGTAATGTTATAATATAAAAAATTTTATATATTGTAATAAGTTGCAACTTATTAAAACATATGTAGTAATAGTGTTGTAATTAGTTAAAATAATTAAAGCTAATATCTTTATCCTAATAAATATAATAATATAAACATTAATATTATATGATAATATAATATAAATATTACTTATATAACTGAAAATAATATGACAAGATTTATTAAAATAAATTATTAGTATGAAATTAGTTAAAATTAAAATTTTTATAAAAATTTACTTATTAAATAAAAATTATAATATACAATCATCCTCCTTTATAGTCACACCCTTTGGGATCAAAAAAAATGGGTATAATTATAAAAAAATCCATATGATGTGGCTATAAAAAGGGATTTTTCTATATGTTTATTAATATATTAGGTCCAAAATATGGCGTGCTTATAAAAAGGGATTTTATATGATGTGATTATATAGGAGGTGACTATAAAGAAGATTAACTGTATAAATTTAAATTAAATTTGTATTATAATATTTAGATGATTTAAATTTATAAAAAAAAAAAAATAAAAAAAAAATTTAAAAATATATGTAATAAAAATAATTAATTATTTTTCAATTACTTTTCAATTATTTTTTTGTTAAATAAACTAAAAAAGTTTATAAATATATAAAGTGATTATTTTTAAATAGTAAGTAAAAAAAAAATAAATTAATATTTTTAATTTTATTTTTTAACATTTAAATTATTTAAATTAAAATTTTATTAACATATATATAATTCTAAAATTTTTTAAATAAAATAACAAAAATTTATAGCTTTTATATATACTTTTATTATAATTTATATTCATTTAAAAGATAAAAATTTACTTTATTTTAATAAACAAAAATCTTTAAAATTAAATCATTAGATATGAAAATATTTATAATCAAAGTAAATAAATATATTTTATATATTTATTTAGTAATCAGTAATTCAATTATTAACTGAATGTAATTTTATATTTATTAAGTAGGTTTTAATTTTTTTTTTTTTAAATGAATATAAAATATAATATTTTAATTTATATATATACTAAAATAGTTTTAGAACTATTATTAAGTTTAAAGTATAAGTATAACTAAATAACCTAATTACGTATTAATAGTAAATAGATAAATAGATATTTTGTGTAATCTTTGCATATGAAAATATATAGTATTTTGAACTAATAAAATTATTTCCAGTTTTATTATAATAATTTTAATTTAATTTTTTAAAATTTAATATTATTATATTGAAGTTAAAAAAAATAAAAATTATATAACAATTAATGTTATTTATATTAAATAATAATATAAATCTATTATTTTTATTTAATTAGTAATTTTTATTTATAAATTTTTTAAATATAAAAATCTAATTCCAAAAATTGGACTATATGAAAATTTGTATTAATAATTTAATTGTAATCAAATTTAATATTTTAATAAAGGGGAAACTCTTTCTCACTCCGTGCAGTTCACAACGCAACAAAATAATTTTTTTTTTTTTATTTTGCAAAAACTGTATATAGTGAAACGAATATGACTACACAACTCATAGTCGACGAAAACACAGGCTTTGACGCAATATATGAACAAGTTCAATAAGCTACAATGATAAACGACTTTTTTGACACTTTTATGACTTTATTGGACGACCAAAGTTTTGGGTGGGCCCTCAAACACTCTTCGTTATTTGCCAAGGACGCAAGCAAAGAGGAGTACCAAGGCTACCTAGGAAACTTCCTTCCAGAAATAATAAAAGAACGCCTTAATAAGATAGCAGACAAACGAAAATATGGCAAAAACCTTCTCTATATCCTTTACAGGGCCTCCTTCCTCATACACGAAGATGCCTTCAAGACTGCTGCGGCCGTATATAAGGATGGTGGGAAAATAAAGGATATACTGGCTGACTCAGATTCAGATGTTTCATATGATCCTAACCGGCTATCAGATGAATTTATGGATATGGAAATATCTATAAATAAAGAGCACCAATCACAATCTAGTGCTGCATCAACAAGTACCAATAGGAATGAAGATGGATCGTCACGGAAGCAAGATAAACAAAAGGCTAAGGTTGTGGAACAAGTTGTTCCTGACATACCTGCATCCGATCTAGAACTGGTTGTAATACCTCAGCCACAAGTTGTACCCCCATCTGCTTCTAGCTCCTCTTTAAAACTTACGGCCAAGCCTTTTGTATCTAGGACAAAAGGCGAGAAGAGTAAAGATAAATCGAATGACCTAGGTGATGATGCTACACATATAATTACAGGCTATCGCCCTAACCCAAGTTTGGGTCAATACGTTCGCGATATCCTTATCTATGATGTCCCAGCCAAGTGGAAGAATATTACATTACTAGACTATCTAAAGGCTTGGGGTAACATAATCTCAGTAACCGTTAAGAAACAGAAGAAGTATAAAACGGTTAGGTGTAAGTTAGAGATTATGCACGCTTTTGACACTTGGGAACAAGATCACCTTTGGATAGCTCCCCTTGGACCTGTGGTGGTCCGATGGTTTCCTGCCTCCTGGTCTCTTAAAGAACGTAAAGAAATAGAAAGATTCCAGGCTGCTGTTCAAAGACCTCCGGATTCTTTTACAGCTGACGCTTTGGCAGTCAAGGAACACCTAACAAATTTTGTTAATCCCTTACATATTAAAGCTTTTAAAGAAGTTAAGAATCCAGACGGTACACGCAAAATGATTGCCTACTTCGAACGTTGGGAGGACTTACAGAACATCCTTAGTAAGGAATCATTTTGGAATGGAGAAAAACTTAGTTGGTGCCGCCATACCGTGCCGTCTTTTATTACGCGAAGGAAGGGTAGTCAGCGGTCTAATTCCAATAGGCAAGATGAACCTAACAAGCCGAATCAAGGTCCGCCTTCCAAACGTACCAAAACTAGCTCAGGATCCAAGACAGGTTTTCCTGCCACTGGATCAAATCGTGTCCTCATAAGGAGTCCGCCGAAGGATTCATCCCAATCCTCATCTGGTAATAAGACTGGAGGGAAGAACAAGAAGAGCCAGAAGACGAAGGATAAGAGTACTGCCACTTCCCCCCCAAAGAAGCTGTCAAAACGACAATTGCATGCTGAAATTGTAGAAATAAAGACGGTTTTGATGGATTTTATTCGGAAGCAGTTCCAAACTTAGTAATGATTAGTAGGATATTTGTCTTGCTTCCCTAGATGAGATAGAATTTTTCTTTTTTTTATACCTTTTCCCTTTATTCAATATATATACTTTAATTTATAGGCAATGTGGTTGGAACGGCCCTTGGGTTACCCTTGGGTTATTAGTATTCTTTTGTAAACTTTTGTAATGTGTGCGTAGCGTCCTACAATGTTTTAAATAAAGATATGCGTTATCAATGCCTTAAAAAAAAAAAAAAAAAAAATATTTTAATAAAGGATTTTGTAATTCAACACCATGGCATTGCATCGCTGGTATCACAGATATGCTGATCATTTCCTTTTTAGGATTTTTGTATAACTAACCTACATATAAAAATTTTCATTTTTTGTGAGATGCAAAATTTCCTTTTTTGGAAATTTGTGTAATGTTTAAAATATTATACTTCATCACACTCTCTAGCTTTCAAAAATCATTAAATATTATTTGGACTTAGAATTTTTTTCAGTGAAAAAATCTTAATTGTCACCTTATTCGTCACATAGTTAATTCTGGCCACATTTCTTAATTCTGGTCGAATTACATAATATTACACAAAATTTCAAAAAGGGAAATTTTGCGTCTTACAAAAAATAAAATTTTATATGCAAGTCAGTTACATAAAAAATCCTAAAAAGAAAATGGTCAGCATATCATGTGATACTGGTGATGTATCGCCATGACGTTGAATTACAAAACCCTTTAATAAATTTAATTACTATAATTAATTTATAAAATAAGATTAAATATTAATTTTAAATTAATTTTAATGATTATAACTAGTTTTAACCAAGGGTGATATAACTTGGGTGATATCACCTGATTGATTTTTATAATTTATTTATTTCGATATAGGTGATTTAATCTGGCAAGTGATATCACCTGATTAATTTTTAATTTTTAAATTGTTTATTTTTTCTTCTAGGTTTTCCAGTTTCGAGGTATGTTGTTTTTTGTTATTCTTTTTGTTTTCATTTTCCTTTCCATTTATTATTTTTTTTTTCTTTTTAGGTCTTTAATTTTTTCCAGGTTTATATTAAATGATGGTATATTATTTCTTTTTTTTTTTCCTCCTTTTGTTTTTTTTTAAGGTCTTAGTTTTTCGAACAAGGTATGGCATTTTTTTCTTATCTTTTTTTTCAATTTTGTTTTCATATTTCATTTTTACTAACTATTTTTTCTTCTTTTTATAGTTTATCTTTCATTAAATTATTTCCCTTTTCTTTTTATTTTCATTCACTTTTTTTTTTTTCATTATCGCTTCTTTTTCCTTTCATTTTTATGATCGTTTCATCCTCGTCACCATTTTGTCCATTTTGTCCATCTTTATCATTGATTATTATTTCATCCATCCTCATCACCAATTATCATTTCGTCTTCATCATTAATTATCATTTCATCTTTATCATTGATTTCATTTCATCCTTATCATTTCGCCTCCTTTTGTTTTTTTTAGGTCTTAGTTTTGCGAACAAGGTATGGCATTTTTTCTTATCTTTTTTTCAATTTTGTTTTCATATTTCATTCTTACTAACTATTTTTCTTGTTTTTATTCACTTTCTTTTTTTTCATTATCGCTCCTTTTTTTCATTCTCATGATCGTTTCATCCTCATTACCATTTTGTCCTCATTATTGTTTCATCCTTATCAATCATCGTTTCGTCTTTATCATCAATTATCATTTTGTCCTTATCACCAATTATCATTTCATCTTCATCATCAATTATCATTTTGTCCTCACATCAATTATCATTTCATCCTCATCATTTTGTTCTTATCATTGTTTTGTTTTTATCATCATTTATTTTGTCATCTTTTCATTTCTCCTTCTCATCATCATTTCATTTTTTTATTCCTTTCTTATCATCTCTTCGTTTATCATCATCCTTTCATTTCGTTTATCTCCCTTTTGTTATCCTTTCATTTTTTTGTTCACTTCTTGTCATCTTTTCTTTTTTTTTGCCCTTCCTATTATTTTTTTATTTTTATTTTTATTTCTATCCCCTTTCATTTTGTTCCTATTCCTTTTGTTTTCGATTCTGTTCCTTTTATTTCGCATTCTTTCCCTCTTCTTTTCATTATCTTTCTTTTTTTTTACTATATCTTTTATCTCCTATCATTTTCGTTATCTCCAATTATTTATTTCTAATATTATTTCCATTATTTCTCTCTCTTATGATCATAATTGTTAGGCTTCTCTTTTTTGTATCATTATTATCATTACTAGTTATGTTAAAGATAAATAATTGTAAAAAATATTAACTTTGATAAACAGGATTTTAAAGAAATAAAGTCATAGTTTAATATAATAAATTTTGTTATTTTTTTTGTACAGAAAATTATTGCCAAATTAGCGATACATTGACCAGACAATAATTTTACGATCATTAAATTTTTACGTACACAATATTGAAATTTACAATAAATTTTAGCCAATTAAATTTTAAAATTAATTAATAAAGATTTGCGTACTATTAAATTTATTAAAAATTTTTTATACATGTGAAATCACCTGATTTTGATAAATTATTTATAGGTGAAATCACCTAAGTGATTTCACCCATGGAGCAAATTAGCAAGATTTAATTTTAATTTAATTTTAATTTAATTTTAAATTTTAAATTTTTATTTTTAGTTTTAAATTTTACTTTTTACTGATTTTTTTTTAAATTAAAATTTTTATTAAAAAAAATTTTTAAAATTATATTTTTAATTGAAATTTTTTTTTTTTTAATTAAAAAATTTTACTTAAAAATATTTTTAATTTAAAAGAATATTTTTAAAAATAATTTCAGTTTTATTTCTTTGATTTGAAATTAATTTTTTAAACTAAAAATATTATTGATAAAATTTTTAATTAAAAAATATTTTTAGTTAAAAATTTGACTTAAAAATGATTTTTTAATAAAAATTTTAAATTAAAAAATACTTTTAGTAATTTTTATATCTTATATAAAAATTAAATTAAAATATATTAGAACTGAAAATTGGAATTGAATTAAAAATTCAAAGTTTTATTATACAATTTATGAAATTATTTATAAATTAACAATATTCTTATTTTATTAGTATATTAATAATATTAATTATTTTTTTTAAAGTTTTTGCAAAAAATATATATAATAATATTAGAATTTAGAAATTTATATCTAAAATAAAATTGTAATACTTAAAAAACTATTATTATTTAAAAAAAAAAAAAAAATTTTTAAAATATTAAACTATTAGTAATTTTATTTTTAAGATAAATTATTATTTAAAAAATATTCAAATAAAAAATTAAAGATATTTAAATTTAAATGATTTTTATATAATTGATTTCAATTTAAAATATATAAATAATAAATAAATTTTTTTACTGATAATTTGGATTAATATCTATTAATATTATAATAATAATTTAAGAATAAATGTATTTGTAACAACCTATTACAAATATTATTTATAATAACCTTAAAAAAAAAAATTATAAAAAAGTTTATAATATATAAACTTTTAAAAAATATTATAATAAATGTATTTTTGCCTCCTTGGCAAGTTTACTTAGAATGACAAAGATGATTTTGAATATCATTTTTGACTTATTTAATAAAAACCATTTTTTCACCAAGTAATTGGCAAAGAAATTTCCTTTTTGGATTTGTGTAATGTCACATGATTTAAACTGACCAATAAAAATGCGCCAATTAGGTTGTTACAAATAATATTTGTAACAGGTTGTTACAATTAGATTTATCTATAATTTAATACTAATTTAAATTATTATTAATTATAATATTAAAAAAAGGTATTATTACCTGGCGACCCTGTCACCATAGCGATCCTATCATGTGACTCAAATAAAATTTTTGATTGGCTAATTTTAGAATTTTTAAATCACGAACAAAAGAACACTTTTTTGAACTTTATTTACTTTACAAGTTTGAAAACTTAAAGTTATGCAATTTATTAATTAATCTAAAATTTACATATTTTATTGATATTATTGTATACTTTTTTATCCAAGATAAGGGAACATGCTAATAAAAAATTCGAATATTAATAAAAAGAAGAGTAAGAAATAAAGGGTGATAGAAAGAACAAAAAAAAAACTAAAGAAAAAATTAAAAGTAAGAGGAGATTAAAAAGAGACAAAAATAGCAAAGAGGAGAATAAAAGGGAATGGAAACAACAAGGAAAATAAAAGAGAACAAAATAATAAAGGAATAAAAATGAATAAAAAACAAAGGAAATGAAAGGGGTGTGAAAACGAAATCAACAAAGAGAAGTAAAAGTAAACAAAAACAACAAAAGAAGCAAAGTTAACAAGGAAGAAAGAACAGAAAAAAATAAGAAAGTAATAAAAGAGAAATGCAAAGAAATAAAAACAAGGGGAATAAAATGAAAAGAAACGAAAGAAAGGGCACGTGAATGAGTGAAAGAAATAAGCGAAAGAGGAAGTGGAATGAGAAGAAGCAAGAAAGAAAGAGCAGGCGAATGGGTGAAAGAAATAAGAAAAAGAGGGAAATGAAATGGGAAGAAACGAGAAAGAGAAAAAAAGAGAAAGAAAACAAAGGAAATGGAATAAAAGAAAACCAAAGAAAAGTAAGAGAGTAAAATGAAAGAAGCGAAGATAATGAAAAATGAAAAAAAAACAAAAAGAAATGCAAAAATAATGAAAAAAAATAAAAGAGAACAAAAAGGAATAAAAAAAGAGCGAAAAAAATGAAATAATAAAAAGGGATAAAAGGAACAAAAAAAAAGAAAAGAAAATAAAAGAGAATAAAAGAAACAAAAAAAAAACAAAAAGAAGTGAAAATAATAAAGAGAAATAAAAAGAAATGAAAGCGATAATCAAAAGAAATAGAAAATAAAAGGAAGTTAAAAGAAGCGAAAAAATTAAAGAGAAATAAAAGCAAAGAGGAAAACAAGAGAAGCAAAAGGAATAAAAGAGAATAGAATGAGTTAGTAAGGAATGGTAATTAATAAACGAAAATAAAAAAAAATAAAAGTAAAAAAATTACCTTAGTGTTAAGTCTAAGGATGGCCCCAAAACTGAAATATTTCAGATTTGCCAAAATTCCGAAACTGTAATCCAAAATTCCAGCCAAATCTAAAATTCTGAAATCTGAAATTCCAGCCGAAATGCCAAAATTAAATATATAATTTTGGCCAAAATTATGGGTTAATTCTAACCAGAATTACAGAAATTATGGAATTTTCTTTTTAGGAATTTTATGTTATACAAGATGACAGATTCGTTCTTACCAAAATCGATTTTTGTGGAATGGCTATTGCCCAATATGGAAATGATCAATATACCCGTTTTCATGTGACGCATTTTTATTGATAAATTTTAATTTCAGTATTTCAGCCAGAATTACAGATTTTGGCCTTAATTTCGGCTAGCTGAAATGTTTCAGATTTTGGTTTCAGAATTTCAGATTTTGGATTTTGGAAAAATCAATTTCAGAACCATTCTTAAGTGTTAACTAAGAGAAGAATAAAAGAATCTAAAAAGAACAAATTAGTTGATAAGAAATGTAATATGTATAAGAAACGAAGTGTAAGAGTGAATAAAAAAAATAAAAATACAAAATCAGAACTGTACATACCTTAATTGCGAAACTGAAAGAGCTGAAAAGCCTAAAAAAAGTAAAGATATTTTAATAAGAAACAAGTTATAAGAAACAAAAAAAAAGAAAAAAAAAAAAAAGTGTATCTTGAGTCTAAACTTGGATGCCAAAACCTGTATATGCCGAAATATATTTGGAATTTGACATATGCTGAAATATAGTTTTAGAATTTTAACAAAATCCTAAATCCCAAATCTCAAATCCCAAACTATTGTCAAAATCCTAAATTATTGCCAAAATCTCAAATTATTGCAAAAATCCCAAATTATTGCCAAAATCCTAAACCTTTATCAAAACCCCAAAAAACCCATAAGTATATTTAATACCTATTTATGTAGATTAAGAATAGACAACAAACAAAAAAATTTTAATTGTAAATGAATGGTATTGCTTCTTAATTAGCTTTAAGAAAATTTCTTATTTTAGCTTCTATTATACTCACATCATACCTAACAAGAAAATATGCTTGTTTGATGTATTACATGAGGTTATTTAATTAACTTATAGTTTTATAAATTACAGAAATACTAGAATTTGGGATTTTGGAAATGGTTTAGAATTTTGGAAATGGTTTGAGATTTTAGCAATGATTTGGGATTTTGGCAATGATTTAGAATTTCAGAAATGGTTTGGGATTTGGGATTTCTGAAATTGTAATATGCTGAAATATATTTTGATTTTAGCATATAGTCAAAATATTTCAGTATCCAAGTTTACTCGAGTCCTTGACTGTAAGCTGAGTGAAGGGTTTAAAGAAAATTATTAAATATCAAATACAACTGTAAACAAGTAAACATTAATATTTATGATGATGTAATCATGTAACCAATTAAAATTTTGTTTTCTCATATGATAGTAAAGGGTCGCCATGGTGATAGGGGTTGCCAACGACATTTTTTCTTAAAAAAATAATTGATTATGAAAAAATTATATTTTTTACTAAAGTATTTAATAAATGTTTTAAAATACTATGTTTTTAATTTATATATTATGTATATATATTACAATTGAGAATTCAATTTTATTGGCTAATTTTTAGTTATGTAATAAAAAGTTTTGATTAATATCATCACAAAATTTTTTCACCTCCATATAATCTTAAAAATTTGCCATCAGTATTATTTCCACTTTCTCATTTTTCATAAGTATTCAAAACTTAAATTTTTTTTGGTAAAATCCTATTTGTCACTTGCTATTCGTCACATGGTTAATTCTTTAATTCTGGCCAAATCTCATAATGCCGGCCAAAATCACGTGGGGGTGGAAATTTTTTGTGGTAAATTTTTGAAAAAAATAAAATCATGTGATTTTTGGGTATAAACTTTCTGACTCTCTTCTGACACCATATTTATTATTTTAGAGTAGAATGACTTTAAGTAACAGGAAATTAGTGAATGTGCTTAATGTTACATATAATACGTATTATGTAATTTTTCAATCAAACATTTCAACATTGCAGCAGATAGGGTTGGACTAGTCCGGTCTGGTCTGGTCTGATCCTAAAAGACCGGTCTTTCAGCAAGGACTGGACCGGATTGGGACTGAACTGATTTTGTTTGACCTGAAAGTGTTTTTATTTTAGAGCTCAAGTCAGATCAGATTGGATAACCTGCCTGACTCGTATGGCTAAAATGATTCATATACATGTATGTTCTTTATATAAAATAATGTGAAAACCAGCCAAAATGGCATTTTTTAATATATAATTAATATGAAAAAGTGCTAAAATGACATTTTTTCATAAAATAGTATGGAAAAATGCTGTTTTATTTATTCTTTTTATAAAGCAATATGAAAAAAATGATTGAGGGCATTTTTCGCAAATAAACTTGAAAAAATGCCATTCTAGCTTTTTTATAAAGTAAAATGGTAAAGTGCCAGCAGAACAACACTTTTTTTATAAAATAAATATTTCTGCGTCTAAAATAATAAAAAAATTAAATGACATTTTGACGTTTTTATAAAATAAAATGAAAACCCGCATTTTGGCATTTTTAATTCATAAATAATATGAAAAATAATATTTTTTCATAATAATTGTCATTTTGGCTTTTTTCATTAATAATTTGTAAAAAATGTCATTTCGGCATTTTTTTCATTTGAAAAATGTCATTCTGGTATTTTTTACATTAAGTAATATAACAAAGGTGCCAAAACGTCATTTTTTCATAAAAAAATTGAAACCCTGCCATTCTAGCATTTATTTTATTGGACCTAAAAAATTATATGGATCGGTCCCCGGTCCGGACCGGTCCTCAAATCTCGGACCGAAGACCGTGAGGACCGGTCCCAAGACCGATACAGGACCGGTCTTTGCTAGGACCGATCCAACCCTAGCAGCAGATGATTATTCCGTTATTCTTATTCAATTAGGGCAATTAATATTTTGAATAGTTTAACTGAGTGATGGTGAACTGTTGGCAGTGAACCGTTAATGTTCGAAATGTAATTTGATATATATTTAAGCCTGACATCCACTGACATCACTATAAAATTTGATAATTTGTGGTGGAATATATGATTTTTTTTATGTTTTATGATTTTACCATCATTGTCCTTTATTGAATAGAAGATATATGAGATCAGTGAGTAAAGATCAAATGATTAATCGTTATGTGGTACTTACTTTGCCTTCAGTTATGAGGTATATGAAGAAAGTAAACATTTCTTCCAAATGGCATCAGTATTTAAGTCTCGTCACACTCGTTTTGCGGTGTCACTGCATAAATTATATTTATAAATTCAATTCTTGTCGACCAGATAAAAATCCTTTTTTTTCTCGCAACATGACTCTTTCACGTCAACAGCAAGTCATCGAAAATCATCAATTATCAAATGTCGAAGTCAACTCATGTAAGGGTTGCGGAAAAACAATCCATAGCTACCGATTACTCTGAAAAACAACTCCCCTCTGAAAGACAACTTCCCTCCGAAAGACAACTCCCCTCTGAAAGACAATTTCCCTCCGAAGGACAACTCCCCTCCGAAAGACAACTTCTGAAAGACAGCTTCCCTCCGAAAAATTACTCCCCTCTGAAAAACAAATTTCCGCTCCCCAAATTAAAGGTCAATCTGATAATATTTTCAGTACTATTACAATCATTATATTATGTTTTATCTATTATGTTTTGACTTCGATACGTTTTATATTAAATTCTATCTTTTCCATTTTCTATTATCTAATTTATTCTATCTTTTCCATTTTCTATTATCTAATTTATTCTATCTTTTCCATTTTCTATTATCTAATTTATTCTATCTTTTCCATTTTCTATTATCTAATTTATTCTATCTTTTCTGTTTTTTATTATCTAATTTATTCTATCTTTTCTGTTTTTTATTATCTAATTTATTCTGTCTTTTTTGTTTTTTATTATGTAATTTATTCTATCTTTTCTGTTTTCTATTATCCAATTTATTCCGTCTTTTCTATTTTCTATTATGTAATTTATTCTATCTTCTCTATTTTTTATATTCTATATTTGACTTTTTCTCTTATAGTATATCTGTTATGTTTAATTTCCTATTATATTTAGTCTATATAATAATTAATTCGTGATCCGTATATAGAGAGTCCTATATTGAAAATCGGGGCTAATTATATAATACTAATTGTTAAAATATAATATAAAAACTAAGTTTATTGGCGAAAGTCCGGTAAATTTTTGAGCACTAAAAATGACTTATTTATGAGCTTAAAAGAAAAAAAAACCTTATTTTTAACGTTGCGAATAATGGGTTTTTACTTTTGGGCTCATAGAAAAATAATTGAAAATTTTACCGGATTTTTAGTAAAAAGTTAGCCAAATAGTATAATTTTATGCTAATGGTTTTAGTTTTTACATCATATTTAAAAAATTAGTACTTTAATTTGCCGCGTCTACAGATTCCGCGCTATTATATACTACTATATAACCCCTGTTTTTAATAATTAAATTCTCTACTTTTTACGCGGATCACGAATTAAATAGATGATCGAAATGAGTGAATTTAAAGTTAGATTGTGAATATCGCACACCCTATTCGTCTTGTGATCATGAATCAAGGTTATGTAGCGCATGATGTCTCACTCTTTAATGCTAATAACGAATTTCTGTAGATGAGAAAATTTCAACATCGTATAAGATACCATCCATAATTTATCAAAAAATGTGTAATAAAATGAGAGGATTAGGGAAATTGGTATTTTTAAATCCTATCTCTGGAATCATTTCTTCAAACTTGTGATGGAGTATTATGGTGATGGTAAAGCAGTTATTCGAGTGATGGTGATGGTGATGAGTAGTGGACCTTAATGTTCGAAGTATTTAAATTTGAGTTAAGCCTGATAAATCTATTAAGTTTGATATTTGTTTTTTTTTACGCAAGATACTTTTCATTTACGATTTTACCATCATGTCCTTTATTGAACAGAAATATATGAGATCAGAGAATAAAGATCGAATGGTTAACAGAAGATGGACTGCTTTTTTTCATTAAGATCGCCGTCTAAGTATAATAAACTAATCGAAATATTAGGGAAAAATATTGTTCAAATAATCTAAGGATCCGATCATTCTAAGAAGAATCCTGTGAAGAAGTTTGCTGGGACGACAATATAGACAAATAATACATCTAAAATTTTTAATTTACCAAAACTACTAGAAATTTAATATTTTTTTCTTTTTAACAGTGGAATAAAGTCACTGGCAGAGATTTTATGAGAATGCATAATGTTTAGACTAAACTTTACGAGATTTGGATAAAGACAGAGAATATTCGAGTATTACAGCCATTTGAGGCGCGTCCAAATATATTTGAAGTTTTATAATTGCAATACCATAATCTACCATTAGAAGTACATATTGGTCATTCTAAAAGAATTATAAATAAATATACATGTGCAATATAACAAGGCAGTTTGAATTTCACATTATGGTAATCTTAATTAAGCACTTGTCAAATTTGATGATTCAGACGTAACATGCCTAAGGAATCGTTCTGTAATATTATTCGTTATTGTCCGATATGGTATAAAAGAATGAAACTTTTTCTTTCTTTTAATATACTTTATAAGATCATTTTTGTGTAAAACTAACTATTTGGATAAAATATATAGCTTTAATTAGAAGACTCTCTAAAAATATCTCTCTCAATCATAGTTGCTGCAATAGGATGATAAAATGACTTATTCTCGGTAAAGGTTTTCTTCGCTAAGTCCGATCCTTTCTTGGTATTATTCAACATCCTAAATTAACATAAAAAAAGCAGTTTAATAAGAAAAATTGTTAAACCAATAGGATATTTAAATTTTTAGCTGCTTACCTATATATAGGTCTAACGTATTTCGTTCTTCCTTGTTGAGTTAAAAATTTAACAACATGAGGGAACATGGGTTCATACTCTGCTAATAAACAGACTTTTTGCCATCTAAAACAAATTTCAACATTACGAACGGTGGTGAAATTGTAAGCTTTATCCATTGCAGCAATTGATGAATGAGAAAAAGGTGGAAACTCCAATAATCGGTCTAAGAATGCCACTTTTCAAAAAAAAAAAAAATTCAATATTAGTTTTTTTTCCTGTCATAAAATTGTTCCAATTATTTATTTAATACTTACTCTTTTGTAAAGTAGTAAATTTCTCGATGTTTGCCGGTGAGAATTCTTCGAAATTTTCATTGTTCCTTGCCAAATTCCACCTAATTTACACAACTTATTAATAATTAAATCAACCAATTTGGAAAAAAAATTTAAAATATTCGAACCTTTCAGCCAATTTATTACATTCTTCTGAAAGTGTTTGATCAAATTCATTTTTTAATGGTGGCTAAAACAAGTGAGATTAAAAAAATAATTAATGCTTTGCTATTTTATAATCAAAAAAAAATCATTTAATTAAAATTACCATTCCCGGAGAATGTAACCAGCCATTCCAATCAATTTTATCCAATGCATCCTTTTTTACAGATCCAAATTTTTTTTCCATGAAAGAATATAAGAACTTTTTCCAATCATCTGTGACGATAGATTTACCAGCAAATTCTTCAACATGAGCTTTCATATAAGGCTCAAAAAACTCAGGTCCACCTACTACTTGCTGAATATGGTACAAAAAATTAAATCCCTTTTCTACAATAATAAAAAAAAAATAATCATCATCATAATCTGCAATTTAACTTTCTATTAACAAAAAGAAAACTTACCATATGAAACGCGAGAAAAGGCATCATCAGGATCTACTCCTTTCAATACAGGTTGTAATGCAGTAAGGGGACTGTCTTCACCGAAAAGTTTAACATCCTCCTCTAATTCACTCCATCCAATAATTGCATGGAAATCACTTTCTTTTTCGCCATACAAACGACCAATAATCTTTCTTTCAAGGAACATGGTCCATCCTTCATTGAGCCAAAAATGTTCCTAAATAATTAGTTATAATTAATCATTTATTTTTGTCCTTTTCTTAACTTGAATATCAATAACTTACCCAATTTGCTGCTGTGACAAGGTTTCCTGTCCAACTATGAGAAACTTCATGCGCAACTACATCTACGAGAGATCTATCACCGGCTATTAACGCAGGAGTAATAAATGTCAAACAAGGGTTTTCCATGCCACCGCTTTTGTATTAAAGAAATAAATAAAATTAGAACGTAAAGGAATTTAAGTTTCCTAAGTATGAATAATAATATTACTTACAAAGGAAATGAAGCAGGAAGAACCAACAGATCATATTTTTTCCATTCATAAGGAGTCAAAAGTTTTTCTCCCAATGCAATAAATTTTTCAGTGTCAACAAATTCCCATGCGGCGTCTTGTAAAACTTCTGGTTCGGTCCACACAGTTGATCTAGGGCCAATCTCTTTTCCTGCCAAATTTCCAACTGCCAAAGCAATTAAATAAGAAGGAATTTTAACTTTTTGCTCGAACTTGTAAAGTTTACTTTTGCCATCATCAACCTCCTCCTCTCCGACACTAATAGCACTCATCAGAGCTCTAAGAGGATTAGAAACTTGAATATTGGCACTGTAGGTTAATTTGAAACATGGTGTGTCTTGACATGGCAAAAGGGATCGTGCATGAATCTAAAATGCAAGAAAATTTAATTAATAATATATGTAATATATATGCTGATATATTATCAATTTAATTCTTACTTCTTGACATTGTGTGAAAAGGTACGGGTGCTTTTTTCCAACAGTTTGACTGCAATATTTATTTGAAAAGAATTAATATAGAGTATTATTTCTTTTAAAATAAGAATTACATTCATTACCTTGGTTCTAACCATTGAATAGCAGTACCTTGAATCGTAGTGTTATACGCTATTTCCAATTCAAATTTGGTTCCAGTAGCTAGAGGTTTGTCAAGTTCAATATGCAAGCCAGTCGCTCCAAAACAATCAATATCATTATTAAGATGAAACTTTTTAAGATTGTAAATAAAAGATAAGCACAATAATACTTCAAGTAAAAAGCACGAAGCTACGTTTATATGTTGATACCTTTAATTGTCTTCCGTCTTGCGAAACTGACTTAATATTGAGACTTTTTGTATCAAGAATGACTTTGTTAACATTATCAGTTATAGTAATAATACTTAATTTAACACTTCCATCGAGAATTTTATGTTCAAAGTCAACTTTTAAGTTTAAATCAATATGGTTTGTTTGTATTTCGTTGATATTAGATAATGTACTTGGATCATAATACATTTTTTCTAACTGAAGGTTGTATCTGTTGCGAACGCAATCATAGCTATTTTATTTATAAAAAAATCTTGGCAGATTGGCGCCCTTTAAACTTGAAAAAATTTTGAGAGAAAAGATATATATCAACGGGCTTCTGACCATATTTTTTTCCTTTTTTTCAATAACAGATTGCCGATCAATAATCGCTCAGAATCTCCTGACTGCGTCGTGTCACTGTCGTGTGTATTTTTTAACGAATTTGAAGATCCTTATAATTTTAGGATAAACCATGGCGTTAACTGAACGTGAATAAGTATAAAAACATTCGACACAAATGTTAATTACTCGTGAATATGAGAATGACGAGCGAAATTAAGTGATCAATAAAAAAAGCAAAGAATTAAATTAAACAAAAATTCTTTAATGTTATTTTCCCCAATAGTCCAATACATTACTTAAGATGATTTCACTCATTGACCTTGCGAAGAAACTAGAAAGTCGAATAGGCATTCAACTAATAATATAGAATAACTGCCGTACCTTCATTTCTAACAACCACTAATGAAATGATCGTTTATCACAATCGGAAACTTTATCATAAAATAGAATTCGGATTTGGATAAATTTATAAAACAATTCATTGAACATCTTATGAATATCCGAACTTTCCATCTGGATTAACTTATAGAATTGAAACGGATCAGATAATCTGGAATTAAGCTCTATTTGTTTGGTCCGTCTTCGCGGTAATGGAAATAACATATTTTATAAGTTTTGGTAAGCGAAACTAGGTTTATAATCACTGGATCTTTTCTATGGGATAATAATTATTATTTTATTAAATTATATATATAATGGTTATAATTAATATTTACAATTGTACAGATATTTACAGTAATTATGAATCTATGATGATAATATTAAAATTATAATTATAATTATGAATGAAATATTCTTCTATTTTTTAAACAATTTCAATTTCCTCGATTACCATAATCTCATCCTCATCGTTTATCGTATTTACAGGTGAATTTTCTTCTGGAATTGTTAATAATGTGGTAGGTATTATATTAAATGATCCAGTAAATTGTTGTATTTGTACTTGTTGCGTTTGTTGCGTTTGTTGTACTTGTTGTACTTGTTGCGCATATTGCGCATGTTGCGTTTGTTGTATTTGTTGTACTTGTTGTTCTTGTTGTACTTGATATACTTGATGTACTTGTTGCATTTGTCGCACGATATTTCGTGGTGGATTGAATTCTCTAAAAGATGATGTAAGTGAAGGAGGCCTCGCAAATAAGAAACTATCGTCTCTATAATACGAACTGGATTTAAAAATGAGCTTTTCGGGATTCCCATAATAAATAAAAGGCAGTAAAATTGTAGGCGAATCATTTTTAGCGAAGATCAGGAATAAAATTATTCCACTATAATATAAAAAAGGAAAATCACGTTAATTAAAATAATAATGTAGTGTCACAACATGTAAGGATCGTACTTACATAAAAGGTTGAGCGAAATCTTCGATATCTATTCCATTATTCGTATTTTTTATATAGTGAGATACAATCCTTGATGTTAAAGAGACACCAAGAAAAATCGTATACATAATACTACACGTGAACAAACGTAATGCGTGTCCTAATCTCAACGCTGTCCATCGATTTTTTTTCGCAGAGAATTGTTGCCAACGCTTCCATAATATTGCACTTAAGACAACTAAAAAAAAAATGATGTTATATGTTAAATATTAATTAAAAAAAAAAATAAAAATAAAATAAAAAAAAAATAATAAAAATTTCTTACAAGTAAATATTAACGTTATGCAAAATAATGACGGAATTATTATTATATATGTTATACGTTGTAAATTAGAATTTGGAGGTTTACAATATAATGGAGTGACTCGAATACCAAAATTTTCACTAGTGTACGCATCGGCGAATGAAAATACATTAAAACAAATTGTAAAACACCAATTAAGAATTGAAAATATTCCAAAATATTTTTTTTCTATTTTTATATTCCGATTTTCAATTGCGTGCCAAATATAAAATCCTAATATGATAGGAAATACATGTAAAGGATAAAAAAAGAATAAATGTATTATTTGTTGTATTATACATAAAATTTGCGTATCAAACGCTTTATTAATTATATCATCTCCATATTTCATTATGACTGGTAAAAATCCTATAGTATATACCCACGCTGTTATAAATAATTGTAATTGAGTATATTTTGTAAAATGATTAGGAGATATACACAATTTAACGATAATATATGTTAATAACAATAAACTTAAGATATTTAGTGATATATATGCGATGGGAATGGGTGAATACTTTATCATTTTTTTTTTTTTAATCGAATCGTTTACAACAAAGATATTTAAAGAGTGACTGGGAAAAGAGCAGAAATCTCAAAAAAGAATTTATGATTTGCATTAAAAGTATCGCTCTTTTCTTTTGTAAGACTAATATATTAACGTGAAATGATTTATGCTGATAGTAAACTTTTTTAATAAATGATTACTCGTTGAATATTTATACCTTTTACCTTATAGTCAAACCATTTGTGTCATGAATTGACCATAGAAGGAAATTCTTTTCTCATATTGTAAATGTCCTATTTTTTTCCGAACCCCCTTATCAGGTTTCTCATTTTTTTTTTTTGATGACGTTGAAGTGATAAAAATAAACATTCGAGAAAAATAATTTAATCGGAATGTTATTTCCGATTCATCGGATATTAAGCTTTTGAAAGATTCTAAACTTCTTTGGAAGTTCAATTAAATTCGAGTGATACTGAGTAACTGCATGAAGATTTTCCTTTTTTGAAATTTTATCTAGAACAAAAAGAGCTAAAATTCTCAGAACTATATCGGAGTTCGCCACATTTACAAATAGTTACACAATTATTAAGCGAGTGGCAAATTATGCTTATTTTTTTAACAACAATAAAAAAAAAAAATGCCAAGCTTTTTTGTTATGGTTTTAACTTATTATTATTTGTAACTTTGCAAATAAATTATTAGTTTGATCGTCAATTTATTAATATCATTCATTCAATTAATTAAATAAATATAATTTCTTTTGTGGTGACGTTTTATTTGGTTTAATAGAAAATTCTCCAATATTTTTACTGCGGTCTTGTCGTCAAAATACGGATCGATCCGCGTAGAACTGTAATCTTTTTTTCGGTTCTGTTAAAATACCGAACCGGAAGAGACTAGGAGATAATCGGATCACATTCCTTTCAAGACTGATTAATCTATAAATGTATTAATAATGTCTTTTTCTGTGCTATTTTTGGATATTAAGTACTTGAAATTTCTAAATTTTTACGTGAATCATAATAAATTGAGATGTAACATATTATTACTATTATAAGAATCAGAATAATAAGAAATTGCGATATACAATCATGTTAATTATTAGATATAAATAACATTTGCTGTGAAATTTTAAAATGATTTATATAATACCTTACAATTTATGGTTAGAGTCTACAAATTATGAATTATTATTACTCTGGCAAATAAATAATGTTAAAAATTTTAAAGATAAAAATAATTTTATCTGAAATTATCTGAAATTGAATTATAAATCGGCAAGAGGAAAAAAAAATATTTGGAGTCTTCTGATGCGCTCCTGCATGTCACATGACTTAGAGTGGCCAGAGTGGCCAGAGTGGCTTATTATTTGATCTGCATTTTAATCTAAACTGGTTTTTAAAAAATTTATTATAAATTGTTTATTAATATAATAATAAATTAATAACGCACCGTCAATTCTTCTTGTATTAATAATTTTGTTAGTATTTCACTTAATTATAAAGCATAGTTTTTGAATGGACTTTTTTTATTGGTCAAATAATTATACATCGATATTTTATTAATCATTAAATTAGTACATGATAAATATTTAATAATAGTACATCTTGGTATTTTTTTTACTTATATTTCTACTTTAGGTTTAACAAATATGACAAAATAATCATCCTCAATCACTTCTTTATATCCAGGAGCAATAATATTTATAGTTTCTTCATCTCCTTCAAACTCTCCTCTTTTCTCCATATTTACTTTTGGTAATTTCATTTTTCCACCGATCAAGGGAAAACAATTCACTTTAAAGCAATGCTCTCCCATACCCGATACAATAAAGTGTGTTTGCTTATATCCGGAAAAAACAAAAGAATCATTCACCTCTATGTTCACATGTATTTTCTTCTCAGATGATGTCCAGTTTATTATTTTATATACAAGGGTAAATAATTGTCCTACTTTTGGATTTGGTGGAATTCTAATAAATGCTGAGATCTCTGCTTTTTTTCTTATTAATTGTGGTACAACTACCGTTGATTCTGTACAAGGAATTTTAATGTCCTTGACTACGGATGATTGTTGATTTCTTTTCCATTGTATTACTAGTAATCCTATATCTATATCTAACTTTTTGATGTCCATTAAAGTCAATTCTAATAAATAATTTACAATATATATATTTCCTTGCTTCCAAACTTATTAAATGTAAAAATATCAGTTTTAATGTTAATTATAATGAATAAATCATACCAATATTTTCATATACAAACCTTGCCCTTGAAAATCGTCATCTATTTCAATAGATGATGTCGTTATTTCCATTCGAGTCTGTGCGTTGGCTTGTCCCAACTAAAAAATCATTTATATCTTAATAATGAAAATGACAATAAAAAAAACGTAAAAGATACAATAAATTCGTGAATCTTTACCAAATTTAAATCAATGTCAGTTACTAAAATCTCACATGGACTTGTAGTGGTAATTTTTGCAACTAAAAAATATCTTTCAACTCTTTCCATAGAATTTTCTGACTTTCTTTTACAAATACTTTCACTTTGTTGTGATATATTAAAAGAAAAATTGAATGGTGTAATAAAATGTATTCTAAAATCTTCCTTCTTTTCAATCCATCCTCGTGATGGAAATGGTGTAGATGGCACTGAATTAGTTGACGCATAATAAACTGTTAAATGAAGCGTTCGTGGAAGGTTAGATTTTTTCCCAAGAACATAAATTATCTTCACTACAGATTCTCCAGATGGTATTATTCCTATATCAATATCCCTTAAATTATTAGACACATTTGTTGTAGTTGTGGGATCCAAAGTAATAAAATCTTCCGAATTTTCGGAATTTGATGGTACATCTGTAACAATCTCTGCATTCAAAAATGTTTTAACATCATCTTGTTCTGAATTCACTACAGTAAGTTCTATTGGATAATATTCATCCAATAGTGCAGGGGCCGAATGTTTAGCTTGTATATCCAACCTGGCTAATTTCTGTGTGGCTCTAATTATGAATAAATTATATTGGTAAAAAAAAAAATACATGCCATTAAATTTTAAAAACACTTCAGCGAATATCCTAATTACTTGATAGAAGTACGTTCTCCTGTTCCATTTAATACTGTATAAGTGGGCTTAGTAACTAATAATTAATAAAATTTGATTTAATAAAGAACCTTTATACAGAAACATATTAATTATATTTAACTTATAGGCATGAATATATTATATACCTTGATCTTTGGAATCATTATTACCAATCAGCCATTTACGTTTAGAATGTTCTTCTCGCGTATTCTTCAAATTAAAATGGAGTTCAACTTTCCATCGATCCGTTAAAAATCCAAGAGATACAGCTTGAAGCTATAAATACAGAATCTTTAAATGCATATTAACTAAAAAAAACAATTTAATTTAATAGATATTTCCGAATTTACCTGCAAATCGCCACTTTCCTTTGGCTCGATCGATCCTTCGAATACTTTAGTAATACCTTTATTAAAATTCAAATCAACATCCTTAACCCATATTAATCCTTCTCCTTCGATATCCTCTTGTAAGCAATTTTTGCAGTCGATCCACTCTAACTTTGTACTATCTTTTTCATTGTTATTATCACGGAGGAAATGATTAAAATATGAATCGTTAAATGACAAGCGGAGGAAAGTGAATCGCAAAGGAATTGGGGGAGATTCGGCTTGAGTTGAAAACGCAATTTGAAAAAAGGTTTCAGCCCCAATAAATGTTGCATCATCTTTAAATTGCACACGACATGTTACTGATCATTAAAAACGTTCGTCAAGATAAAATATTCTTAATAAAAATAAAAGACTGTACAAAAAGGATACGGAAAGAATTTATTTCATCCATGTCAATGACAATTTGTCTGAGCTCGGGTAAATTGTCAATATTCATCTATATATATAGAAATGATAAAAATAATATATTATACTTTAAAAAAAAAATAAATAAATAATAAAAGATCTAGTATATGATTATTATTACGTACTTTAAAAAGTATATCCATAAGTTCGCTGTGAATTTCAATTCGTTGTTGGTTTGATATGGAAAATTCTAAATGAGCATACAAGTCATTAAATTAATATTACTTTTTTATTAATAAATCTCATTCCAATAATAATAATAAGTCTTACGATCTGACAATAATTCGACTAAATATTCCACAACTTTCTCCCAAGTGCCAAGCTCCTTAGCACATACTAAAGACCATCTCAATATTGACTCTAGAATTGTATGCCAATGTTCTTTACGATACGTTTTGGCAATTCTTTCAAAAAATCTATAAAAAAAGGAAATTAAATATTATAAGCACTTTCTCCTGATAATAAACCCCTGATTACTTCAAGTAATCACTAACATACTTTAAAGCTGTTTCATATTTTCCAGCATCCAAATAGGTGTTAGCAATTTCGGAGGCTAAATACAACGTCATACGACCAGTCTTTTGCGTCTTAAATTGCTCGTAACTCTTAGTATACAATTCAATTGTCAACGTTGAATGATCTATACTTTGTTCTGCATCCAAGGTATCTTGTGGTGGAAGGATAGACTTATCAATTCCTTCTTTTTTCATATACTATATAAAAAATAAATGATATTAATAAACTCTTATAACTTTTGTGGAAAGAATCGCTAATACCTTTTCTAAATTTAAAAATTTTTTTCTCCTTAATGAGTTATATTTCGCTGCAATATAATAATAGAATCCCGGATGTTGAAGAACCATCGTTGGATTAATTCCAGAGCCTGTATTGGGATTATTTGATATAGTTGACATACTAGACATGCTAGACATACTAAATCTAAAATCTGATGTCGTAGTATTATGAGAAATTTTTTCCGGATCTGGAATAGTAAAACCAGACCTAATAGCGATTTCTAGAACGTCAGCAAATACGCGATACTGTTTGGACAACCACGCCCAATATTCAAATGTATCTTCACCAATACCCAACGTATTGGATATATCCTTGAAAGTCGACACATGTTTATTCAGTTGAGACAGTGCTGCCGAAGGAGAATCAATATAAAGGTTCAGTTTACATATCTAAATAGCATAATATAAAATTTGAACAATTTGGCAATACACGATAAATAATGTAAATTTATGGAAAAAAAAAATTTTTTTTACAAACTTTCAGACTAATAGTATCGGCGAGCATTCTAGCTTCAATCCAACGTTTACTTCGAATGGGCAGCCCAGTTGCACCTGGTGTGATGGAAGATTGAGGCGCGAAAAGGTCTATAATAAGATTATAGGCTGAATCGTAGTATCTGTATATAGATGAAAAATATTAACCGTAAGAAAATATTCTTCACTTAATAAAACTTAAAATATTACCTGATAGCTGCTTCCATATCTTGTCGGAACTCAGCAAAAGTTGCCAATTTATAATCATAACGAATCATCCATCCCTGGACACCAAGCGGTTGTGGGCTAGTCGAAGGTTTTTCAGAGAGTGGCGGTGGCGGTCGCATATAATTACCACCACTAGGGGAGGGTAACCTAGATCGCTTCCTCTTTACGCGTTTACCATGTTCACGGTAATAATTTAGTCCGTATTCATAAAGAGATTTTTGCAGGCTTTTAAAATTGTCATATATTTTCAGTTTTTGATTGCGTAAGGATTTAAAAAAGTTCATATTTCAATAACGTACTTCGTTACGAAATCTTGAAAATCTCCGTGCTGAGATGGAGGTAATACGAAAAATGCATGCCTTGCATCTAATCCACTTACTCTTCGGATATATGCTAATCGCTCGTCCATCGCTTGATCTTTTAAAAACATTCGTTCATCCATTGTCTTATCTTTTATAAATACCCAGAAATAATCCATAGTTAATTGCATTGAACTCTGATCTTACGAAATATTATCAGTTAACATTTATACATGCCAATATTTTGCGTTTTTAGTAACATTACGGCTGAAAATTTAATTCCTCTCTCAAGTAAGGATTTCCTGTAAAATTATTCATAAATCGGTTGAAATTCAAAAAAAGCATTATATAATAAATAGATATTAGTATAAAATTATAAAATTAACCTCCTTTCATTTATCTCCATTGCCAAAATATAGTCTTTTTCTTTATCCATTGACTCTATTGTACCTTCTTGTGTTGGAGAAATTTCTTCCTTTTCATTTATAGGTTCAGGTGAACTATGATGCCACAATTCATAAAAACCTACTACAACACTTGGCAGAACTTCTCGATGTTTCTTTACCCATATAGGAGGAATTAAACCATCAGGATGAACAGGAGATCCTGATGTTAATGGTGAAATAGGTGAATGTGCAACTGGCATATTTGGATGATGAGTTTGTGCTGGAGGTCTCATCGTTGGTTTTCGAGGGGGGAATTGATGATTCTACATTAGCATGCAAGAAATATAATTAAAATAAAATAAAATAAAATAAAATTTCGTTTACAAAGATACAACTCTTGACAATGTGAAATCGAATCGATTTTTCTCTCAAATAAAATTAAATTACCGTTGAAATTACAAAATTTATTAAAATATTTCCATTAATTATAGATTAACATACCTTCTCAACAGCAACTACGTGAAAACCTGCAATTGCATTTCTTCCAGGTCCCCAAATACCAACTTGGTTTTTTGCTGTTAAAAGAGACAATAAAGCCTTTGACGGCGGTTGTCTAGGTATTGAAGCTGCACTCAGTGAACTTCTCCGCGATTGAGCTTTAGATCCGGGAGAATTCTGCACAGAACCATTTGTAGGAGTAGGTTGTTCTGCCAAATCTCTCGCCGTACCTAAACCAATTACAGCCATTAGAGGAACATGGTGCAGAATAAATTCGGGAGGATAACTATCCATAATTACTTATATGATTTTGTAAATGCAACTGGGAAGTATACCCAAACTTAAGTGACACAAGATCGTAGCACGAGATCTTACATCGTACCACATAAAAAAAAATACGTGATAGCCGTAAAACAAGAGGTATGAAACACTAAGAATCAAAACCACAAAGATGACATTCACCCTACGCAACAGTTTTTTTTTTTACATAAATGACACGGTTCATTTTTTGACTTTTTTTTGAGTCATATGAGTCACAGCACGTACGGTATACCAGTTAATATATTTGATATATGATCAAAATTAGATAATCAAAATGATCCTTAACTTAGTCACGTAAAATTTTGTAATAAACAAAGATTATCGTCTGGCGCGACGAGGAGACTTTATTACTGTTGTCGACTCATATAGTAATATTGACAAATCTGAGTCACAACTTTTATACTTAACATTTATTACCGTTATCGGTTTAATTTATCTAATCGATAAATAAAATAGTCTCTCCAATTTTTTTCTATATAAGACCCCTTCGGGCTTTTTTTTCTCTTGCACTGATATCAACTCTTGCACTGATATCAATAAATAATATGTGCAGTTTTTTAAAACTATTAAAAAATAACGTCTAAATTGCACGTAATTATCAAAGAATTTTTTAATCAAAATACTTAAGTTCCTTAAGTACAGAGAAACAACCAACGACTTTACACATGAAAAGATAGGGCACATAACAGTGGCCCAACAAAAGACAAATAAAATCAACTACTACCAGAGTTGCAACAAGCAAATCCCTCGAAATGTAACGATGAAGAGAATATCTCGTTTGCCGCTAAACAAAAGTAGCGTCAAACGAGAAGTGGAAAAAAAATTCTAACTATCGCGAACTATTTGGAGAAAAGGCAACAAATGAAGATTTTGTGTGTGATGCCTCTCCTTGTTCCACTAATTATGATGATAATTCTAGGAATAAGAAAAAAAAGCTCGTAAGTACCTTCATCTGTAAGTACCTTCATCTAAGAAGGCTTTTCTAATTTTTTATATTGATGAAAGTTACACAGCTGATATTCTTCCTAATAGATCAATCCTATCAAAGCCACCAAAAATGAGTTTCCACCATGTGTGATGATGAAGAGGAAATTCCACCACTAGATTATGTCTTACTTGCAACAGAATGAAGTGGTATTCCATCTGGCAAACATGTGGGTGAAATTTTAACAAAATAATATATTAAACTTGCAAATTCACAAAGAAAAGGAAAAGCATGACAAGGTTAAAAGGGCAACATTGAGATACTCTATAATCATTGACCTTTCGCTCACATTTGAGATTGGCTTACTTTGATGAGCTTGTATTCATGAAAAAGGATCATGAAACTATCTTAAATGTTCAGGTCATTTCGAACTATCTAAGTATAAATGAAAAGTGTAAGTCATACATATGTCCACATATATTAATTATATTTTCAACTTTCATGATGAATATGTTGTTAACTTCTTCTTTTATTTCAGGAATCTTTAAGAATGTTTCATGATCCCTTTTCATGATTTCAAGCTCGTCAAAGTAATGAGCGGAAAGGTCAATGATTTTTGAAACTGAGTATCTCATAGTTGCCCTTTCAACTGCGTTGAGCTTTTCCTTTACCTTTGCGGATTTTGCAAGTTTTGAAATATTATTTTTATTAAGAATTTCATCTACATTTCGTTAGATGGTAATATCACTTTATTGCCATTGCAAGTAAGGCATTCTGGAACATATGGATTGGTCTGTCTAGAGCTTATTGTTAAACAATCCAACTTTATTATAATCATATAACAAAAGCCAAGATTATACTGTATATTGCCAACAAAAATTTTTTTTTAAATCTTTTTTAGTCTCTGGAACATATGGACTGGTCTGTCTAGAGCTTATTGTTAAACAATCCAACTTTATTATAATCATATAACAAAAACCAAGATTATACTGTATATTGCCAACAAATAGTTATTTTTTAAATCTTTTTTAGTCTCTAGCCCACAATAACCCGTACTATTTTGCAGGGGAACAAATATAATAAATTCAGCTCTGTGTATGAACGCCCCTACAATTAATTAATTTTGATGGCTAAATAAATCAGTTAAAATTACAAATAAAATTTTATTAGATTTATTTAAAGATTGATTACAAATGGATTAAACATTACAATTATATATCACTGTACTTCATGTTCATGTCTAATGGCATCCAAAGAGAACTTTCATAAATCCCATTTTATCTTAAGTTTTATGGTTTATCGACTTTCGAGACAAAAAGCATGCGCAGAATATTATTATAAGTCATGATTCTGGTCGACATTTCTAACTCCTTCGTACATCCTACATCATAATGACATAAGCATATTAACGTATCAAGAATGTTTAATACTTGGTAAATTAACATATATCTTTAATAATAAATTATTATGAGTGCGCAGTAAATTTTTTTCCCGCGCAGTAGCGCAGTTACATTATCCGCAGTCCATAGTAAAAAAAAAATATAAAAAGAGACTCCGCAAAATAGATAGCAATAATACACTATATCGTTTTTAACAAGGTTGATTTGGATTCGACATTCTGGTGGTTCATTCAATTTACTGTTTGAAGAGAAATTGGAAAATATAATGGCAAAATATCTTTATTTCAAATATTATGAGAACAAAGACGTTAACAAAACAAATCGAGAATGCGCTTCATTTGAACACCTTAGTGAATAACTGAAAAAAGAAAATTTGTTAACAATTTGAAGATGAATGAACAAGTCAAAGAAATCGTATACCGATTGGAAGTTTTGCTCAATTTTTACAAAAGTAATATGGTGTGGAATTTGAAGATTCAATTTGAATAATGAATAACCTTCCACAACTTTATTTCCATCGTACTGGTCAATATAACAAGTTTATCAAAAATAATAAAGATACTGCCGAAATTCGGGTACCTATGTGATTCTTTAATAGTCGCTTTTTGTCTTGGTAAATTGAGGAAAAACTATAAAGAGCATCACCCAAATTTGGTTACAGTGTAGCCGAGATAGTGTTTCATTTTATCTTGGTCAAGATAGCTGTCAAGATAATACTATAGCTTTAGGAAACCAGAATCCATACCAATGATTGGAACGTAAAGACATGAGTTTTTATTTATTCAATCGAACCCGCCAGACTTGAGAAAATATTTTCACGGGCAATATGGATAATGAAAAAGAGGTGGTGGTGTGGTACGATCACAAGTTGAAGCAAAATCAAAACGCCCACGTGGATCTTGTCTAGTAGTTTTAATATGGAATGGATCATTTGAAAATATTTGGATTTTAATTTGAATTCCTAAACGAAAAATTTATTTAATAAACACTTTAAAACTATGATCTTTTTCTTTTTTCATAATATATATTGAATTAAAATTTATTAACTTATAAACTGTAACTAATATAATTCACTATAATCAATATCAGGTAACTGATACTTTACATGACAGTCAGAAAATTTAACAAATCCCACATGGTATTCAATATCTTCAATGCTTTTTTTTGTAAAATTCTTTTTGTTACCTAGATATAATTTATCCAATTGTCCATTACCATAATAAATTATTAATAAAGAAATATGAACATCATTAAAATAAGAACAATTAGAAAAATCCAACATTTTAAATTTAATTTCTTTCTTTTTGCAAATTTTAAAAAGATTTAATAAATAATTAAGATAAAGATAATTTTCAAAATTAAGTGTGAGATTAATTATGGATTTAGGTAAATTTTCTCCAATTAAAATTAATAAATCTTCCCCATCATATCCCAAATAATTTAAAGATAATATTTCAAGATATTTTAAGGTATTTAAATAAGATAAAAATAAATTAATATAAAAAATATCAATAGAATAATTTAATTCAATTAATTTGGTACAATATTCTTTACAACAAGAAAGGATATCTTTTGTTTTTGGATCACCAAATGATAATGTTAATGTTAGTAATGTTAATTCTTTTATTTTTTCATTTGATTGCTTTAATAAAACCTTAATAAATCCAAGTGGAATTTCCTTTCCCTCATCCATTATAATGCTGATTTTATTCAATTTTTGAAATGATGATGATAAATCAATTTCATCGATTGAAAATTTAAAATTGTTACAATACGTTATTTCCAATTGTTGTAAATTTGAAAATATGGACAATTCATGAAGTGGAAACGGATCAGTTTCATTAAAATGAATTAAATTAAGATATAAATTTGTTAGAACATTACGATGTTCTAAAACACTTTTCCAAATAATAGGAAAATCAGAATCTAAACATGATATAGTTATATCTTCCAATCTTCTTTGATTTTTAATAAGTTGTGCCATATTTTTTACACAAAGATCCAATGGAGTATTATCATTAATCCATATAATTGTAATTTCTTTTAAATTCGTTAAAATTTTTGAGGCTGATAATAAAAGAGTTGGTAAATAACCTACTTTATCCCCTTCAATAATACAACTTAAACATGTAATATTGGATAAATTCTCTTCAGCTTGGGTTAATTCAAAAATATTTATAATTTGATGTTCGATTAAATAAATTCCTTCTATACATGTCGAATTAATTATTAAATTTTCACATAAAGCTTTAAATATCATGAATACAGTTTTCTTTTCTAAAAGTGCTGAAACTTTAACTGTTTCCTCTAAAATTTTTGAATCAAGCCAAACTTTTATTGTAGTGCAAATGTCATTAAGCCAAATTTTTCGTAAGAAACTCGTATAATTGAATACAGCTTTTACTGTTGAATCTAATCCAATGGATTTTTGAAATTCTTGAGATAAACACTTAATATAGGAGTCCATAAGTTGAACATATCGTTCTTTTTGTCCAGACTCTAAACAAAAAGAAAAGGGATCTTTCCACAACTCAGGAACTGCTGAAATACACCAATGACGATTGATTAGAATGCATGTATACCGTGCTTTCCAATCTCTTTCCAATTCTTTTAATATCAAATGTAGACAAAGTTCTGGAAGTGTAGCTGCCATATTTTTAGTATTTGATTTTAAAATTTTTCGTTTTCTTTTTAGGTTACACATTCGGTTAAGATGATCTACGTATGTACAGATTATCTGATATACTTGGTACTAATACTTGTAGAGTTAACAATTTGTACACGCGCGTTGAACGGGGGGGAATTGGTTTTCCCTTAGTTTTAGGTTTAGATTTAGTTTCAGATTTTTTAATCTCAGTTTATTAACTAATATTACAGATCGCCGAGTGAGGCAGTTTATTGTTACCGTAAATGGTTACCCGGGTATAACAATACAAATTTCGCAAAACTTCCTTTTAAAAGAAAGTTGCTAAATTTATATAACAGATAACAATAAATTTTTCCTAATTAACGTGAATAATTAGTTGTATTTTAGTTTCATAAAATCTTCGTATCATATTTATGGATATGGATTACTATGGTCAGCCGTTTACGGCAATTCATGATTTTTATTTATATTTTATTTCATTGATCATTAGTAATTTGTAAAATCGGGAACTGTTTTACTTTTTAAAAAAAAGTAATTTTATTTGTGTTATTATCACGTGATCAGTATGAGAATCTTGAATATATAAAAGATTCATTCTTTGGAACATCACTCTTACAAACTATCGTAATAAAGAAAAAAAAAATGACTTGTAAAGATTTATCCGCTACATTATTAAGAAATATTTCTCGACTTTTTACTGAAGCAGATGATTATAATGTATACATCACAGTTGGAGAAGAACCAAATGTTGAAGTCTTTCAAGCTCATTCAGTTATTTTACGTGCTATGTCTCCTTACTTTCATACTGCTTTATCAATAAATTGGGCTCAGAAAGCTGGTCAGAAATTTCATTTTAAGAAACCGAATATTAGTCCTAATATTTTTAAAATTATTTTACAGTAAGCTCAAAAACTTTTTTTTTAAAAGAAATATATGTAAATTTAAAATAATCATTTTTATTAATAACATACATATTTTGATAGATATATTTATACAGGAACCATTCGCTTGGATGATGAAACAATCGATCTTAATCTTGTTGAATTACTTACAGCATCAGATGAACTGGCTCTTACAGATTTTGTAGACTATATTCAAGAACATATTATTAATTTAGATAAAGGATGGTATCAAAAAAATTTAATCCAAGTGTTTAATACAGTATCATGTTATGAAGGAGTCTTTGAAAAATTGAGAGATTATTGTATTGAGTTGATTTCAATAGATCCTCAATTACTTTTTAACTCGGAAGAATTTAGTACATTGCAAGAAGAAGCATTAATTTTGATTTTGAAACAAAATAAGCTACAAATTAAAGAGGTTGAATTATGGAATCATTTAATTCGATGGGGAATCTCTCAATCTCATTTATTTGAAGATAAGATAACGAAAGATTTGGCAAATTGGTCATCAAAAGATTTTGAAACTTTAGAAAAAATACTTAATAAATCTATTCCTTTTATTAGATTCTTTCATATGTTACCAGAAGAATATTTTTATAAAGTTAGACCTTATAAAAAATTATTACCGAAACAACTTAAAGATGATCTCAAATTACATTTTATTATACCAAATAGAAATTTAGCTACAACAATTTTGCCGCCAAGAACTCCGAAATTTACTCTTAATTCAAATATTATTACATTAAAACAGTCGTTAGTGATTTCAAGTTGGATAGATTATAAAGATGATACATCAATGTATACATCACAAGAAGAAAATCCTTATAATTTAATATTACTTTTACGTGGAGATCGAGATGGTTTTGGTGTAGAAGAATTTCGTGAAAAAGTATTTAAACAAGGACCAACAGTTGTTGTTATTCATATAGCAGGATCAAAAGATATTATTGGCGGTTATAACCCCTTAGATTGGACTGGTTCCAACAAATTTAACCAATCTTCTGATAGTTTTATTTTTTCTTTTCGTTCTGATAAAAAATCTTCTATCACTACTTTAAGTAGAGTTGCTAAAGAAAAAAGTGCTATTTCTGATGATGATGGTCATTTTATCGGTTTTGGTCACGGTGACTTAAAAATCTTTCAAAGTGTTTGTCAAAAGAAAGATTATACGTGTTCGATTCATGAATTACCTTCTTTTCAGATGTCCAATTATGAAGTTTTTAAAGTTGTAAAAAAAGAAAATTAGTTATATTATATATCTATTAGGGAGGGAGGCGGGAATCATAGATATCAATGTATAAATAATAACTGTAAAGTACGAAAACTTTTATAATAGTAAATTAACAAGTTCGAATTAAGTTAAATTTACAGAATTTTTTTAATAAAAATATTATTAAGAACATCAGTGAACCCGTAATAAATAATAAAGTACAATAAAAGAAATTTACTATCATTAATTATATTATAAACCTTATTCGGCATAACATTTTGACTAATTAGAACTTGTACAGCTTTTTTTTATTTTTTCTTAAAAAGACCGAGTCCTTTGCCAGCCCCAGAAACAAAAGAATTCGCTTTTGATCCAACAAAGGTACCGCTGCTAGTCACTACACTTCCAACTCCGGTACCAATTCCGGTTAGAGTTCTTGTTGCGCCATCTATAATTCCTGAATTTTGTTTCTTCCTTACAACAAGAGAGGGTCGGAAAACAATGTGAAGATTAAGTTTGCCTCCAGGTGCAATAGATTTACTAAGTTCATTCTTCAATTGTGCCTCTTTCACTGCTCTTTCGAAGGGTGGCAGGTCGTCAAGTTGAGTTGACCCGCTTGCAATTTTTTTAGCAGTTCCTAATCGATTCCAATCAAATACTTCGAATTCAAGTACGCTAGTTGAACGTGAAAGCTTTAAAATGATTCATTAAAAAATTTTATTATTATATCTTTATTTTTTTTATTAAAGGATTATTTCGACAAAATAATAAAATTGAATAAATACCACAGTCACTTCGAAAGATTCATTAAATACAGGGTTGCAATTCTTTTCGATAACCTTTGTTTTATAAACTTTTTCATTATTCAGGGTAAAGACAACGAATGGGTCACTAGTACCTAAAATTTGAACAAAAAATTTTGTATAAATTCAATCAAGTATAAATAATAAAGTAATTTAAAATTAATTACCAGATCGATCAGCTCCCGGTAAATTTTCTGCGTCCTTGATAGTTATCTGCAAAATTCCCATATCTACATTATAGAAAGGTGACTCAAATCAATATCTCTTAAATTAGGAAAATATCATAGTTTAAATTACTTACTATTTATACTCTCTGAAGGTTGTAGCGTATATTCAACAGGTATATACTGAACATAAACATTCAAAGTTGCGTTATTAAATCCCTCAATTTGAAGGTCTACTCCATCTTCTTGTGTTGACTTTAAACAATTCTCTAATAATTCTCTCGCTTCACATTCTACGGTACCAATCGGATTCTTGTTATCACCTTGCTTAATGTGGAAGATAAGTTTGGAAAAATCTAATTCCTTGATAAACACGTCGGTGACTTTAAAAGACAATGAAGTATTAGCATTATGAACAATATGAGTAGGAAAAAGTAATTTTAGAATTTTACCTTCTTCATATTGCGGATTTGCTGACTTGTGACGATTTGTGGAATAAACAGGGAATATTCCATTATCCACATAAATATCTACACTTGTTTCCCTCTTCTCAAGTTTAGCTCTATTAATATTTACAATGAAAATTCCGGTTTCTAAATAGGTAATATGTTATATTAGCAAAAAAATATTAATTTTTTTAGGACAATTGACAAATATAAGACAAAGTAATATTATAACGTACGACGATCGGATAAATTAATATTCTCGGATTCTTGTTTTTTAACAGTTGGATAAAAAGCTGCTGAGTAATTAACTGTGCCTCTCGTTTCACGATCAAGGAGCAAAGGTGAAGACCTATCATATACAATTTCGAATATAATTACTAATTGTTCATGTGAATTACAACAAGCTTTAGAATTACACTTACGCGTCATCAATTCTTTCAGCAGCTACAAGTGTGCCATCTTGTTCCCTAATTAATTTTGAGAGTTCCAACTCTGCAAAACCTAATCTCTTATCTTTTGCATTAACTTCTCGATCCAGAACTTGAAGACTCAACACTTCTCTCGTACTATGTACTGGTATATAGAATACTTCATCCCATACGGGATTTAAGTTATCGTTAATAAAATCTGAACGACCACGAACGATAGAATCCAGCAAAACTTTCACATAAGGGTCGGATTTTCCTGAGATCATAATTTTTTAAATTAAAACAAATTTTTAATTTAGCGATGCAATGTGATTTATAGCACGTAACGTGATCATATTCTTCCTAAATTATGAATATCTAACCTATTTGCGCAAGATTCTTTAAATCTTTAGCACCCTTAACATAAAGCCTTACGAATCCACGTGGTTCAACTGAATGGAAAATTTTAATTTCGCATTAAATTTATATTCGTATTTGGTAATTAAAGCTCATAAAATAATAGATATAAATTTATACCGAATCCGCCGGGTCCGGGGAGACTATCCATTATCACAGGTTTCCATAAACAAGACAAATTTATTCTGCCATTTGGGGCTCCATTTGAATTCTTTAAATCGAACCAGTCTTTCTTTTCTTTTGAACTTGCTAAAAATTGATCTAAGGTGCTTTCCCATTTTCCAATAATTGCCGAGTCACGCTCATCACGAATATTGACAGCAAGCTTAGCACCAGATCTATTTGTAATGAACACTTCAAATGGATCCTAATAAAACGGAACAACTTATTAAAATCTTATTAAATAATTAAATAAAGCTGTTAAAATATTAACCTCCCAAACGGGATTATTTGTCCTTTTCTGTGTCTTCGTTTTGAAAACAGACTTTCCATTTAAAATCAGTTCTGCATAAGTATTATGACGATGATCAAGATTCTTAGCTTGATGAATACTAAGACGTAAAATTCCAACATCTATTTTTTTTTTTTTAAAAAAAAAAAAAAAGGTACAATTAGTTTAATTAACACGAATTAAAATTCATCTCGCAAATGTACAAGAATTTATGTACTTGATTCAGGTGCAGGCTCTCCCTCTTTGGTTTCGGCCACTGGATACCAGACTGCATCGAATTTAATTTCGCCGTGAGGTTTACCCTCATATAATACATCAGTTGTACTAGACATTAATTAAAATATTCAATAAATGTTAAAGCATAAAGAAAAGAAAAACAAAGAAAATAAAGATCTCACATGCTTTCTTGCTTTGGATTTTCTGATAAAGATTTTAATTCAAAATTGGAAGTTCCAAGTGGCTTATCCTTACTAATTCCATTAGAATCCCATAACTCAAGCCTTAAAAATTCATTCAAAGTCGTTAAAATCAAGTAATGTGTCTCGTTCCAGGCAGGATTCAATGAATCATCGATAACTTTTGTCCTGGCGAGTTCTATATTTCCGTGAACCTTTACTTTAACATAAGGGTCAGAAGTACCAAATCTTTCTGCGTTTCTCAATCCCTTTGCATTAAATATGGTAAGTTTGAGGACACCAATAGCGGTTTCTATATAAAAAGTAAATAAGAATTTTTATAAATATATAACCGTTCATTTATAAAATTTGCACAAAGAAATGTTATTAATGGTCACCTATCGGATAGCCTCCAACGAGTTGTTCTGCATCTAATGTGTAAACATTTGGAGCATACATCATTGGACGAAGTGTAGCATGAACTTGATCAAGGATAAATGTGGACAATCCAGGAAGCTGATCGAAAATATAAGGATAATTAGATTTCTATTGTGCAAACACATAAGAATCATTGAAATCGTACATTTGCTATGTCGAAACCGAATGTCTCTCCTCCAATTGGTTTTAAAACATAATCAAGCTTCGGTTCTTCCAAGAAACTAATATCGACAGTTTTAACGTGGGGGAAAGTATTTATCAACTTTAATTTGACTCTAATAAGTCCAGAAAATGACATGTCTTCCAACAATATGGGGACTCCTGCGCCAACCATTCCTTTACCCAATCGAATAGTGAGAACAATTTTAGGATTGACCTTTCTAACCAATTGCGACCTTGTCATATTTGCAGTATCATTCGGAATATAGCTAATCTTCCAATCCATAACCTTAAATATTAATATATGAGTAAAATAAATCATGAACATTTAAGTTATAAGACCTAGACCAAAGTAGATAAGTTTAGTGATAAAATTTCTATTTACCACCACGTCATCATCAGACTTTGGGTATGATTTTATAGATTCTATAGTGACAGGTTTTGAACCTAGTGTAAAAGTTGTCAATCGAATCGAATCTAGAAAAGATGGTTTTGAAGCTTCCATTATGCCATCGGCTGTTTTTACAATTGTTGCTGATAATACAGGTTCATAGATTAGCCAAAATCGACGTAAAAACTCATTAATCCACTCGGCTGGCTCTTCGTAAAGCTCCAGTTTTTCCTTTGCAAGTTCACGACCAATTTCATCTCTTGCATTACGATAAAATCGTTGGACAGAATTCTTAAAATACGTTCCTAAGAATCAATCGAAACGAATTAATCACAATGAAGTGGGTATTATGTCAAATGAAAAAAAAAAAATTTTTTTTTTTTTTACCAACTAAAGCACTAATAAAAACAACCCAACCAATGCCCCCACCAAGAGAAGTAATTATGTACGTCACGAACACGGATGCAAATACTACTGTGGCATTTAACCACAGTTTTCCGACATATTTTTCGCCTAAAATCTCGTCAAAAATATCTTTCTCTGAGTCACCAGCACCAAGGTTAGAAGCAACACGTTGCCAACCCGTACGAGCCCATTCAGGTACTTCAACCGACTCTACTACAGAAGGTATACTTCCAGGCAAAAGCGTTGAAAGTCTTCTTTTGGGCTGTTTATCAGTTTCTTCTTCAGTTATTTGATCTGTGTCAGTGTCTGCAACAATTTTTTTAGCGGTTGGCCCTATGGGACCACCTCCAGATTCTTCAAGTGTTTGTTTAGCTTTCTCTTCTGGAGAAGCATCAGCTTCATATTTATATACTGGAGTATCCGAGTTTGCAAACTTCTCGTTTATCTCGTTATTAATTTTTTCTTTTTCCGGTTCTTTTTCCATTTTTTGAAAAGATATGCAGAGTAAAATAGAATTTCAAAATTCGTGTCGCTACTATACGTTGGTGCGTGTCACTTCACGATTTGATAAAAAAAAAGAGTATCTTGCTATAAGTAGCTGTAGAATTCACACGGTTATTTATACTAACAGTTAGCGCCAAGCTTTTCACACCATCGAAAATCGAGAAAAGCTTTTTAACTAATCATGACATCGCCAGATAAAGATTCGGATTTTCAACGTTGTGCAAGTTTTTTACGCTTAATTCGGTAATCATTACTGCATTTAACGGTTTTGACATAAATAAAAGATTCCCAAACACCTGATGACGAATAAAAATTTCGACAAGCAAATAATAAAACCAAAAATAGCAATACATCGAAATTTTAGGTTGAGTGCTAAATTAGCCCACTTGCATATATATATATATATGGTGTGTATATACGTAGGATAAATGCAACTCCTGCCTTGCCTAATGACCACTCTCCACTTCCCCTTTTCTCTTCAATTAATCAATTCACTTATTTACCATATTTACCATTATGAATTCTAGCATGTTATTTCAATGTATTTTATTAATTTTCTATTTGACACTTTGTGTAAGAACATCTATTGCGGAGTTTGTACCGGGTTCCTACCTAACATTACCCCAGTGTATCACAGCCACCGAGGTGAGTGCGGTCTATCCGAATGATCCCGGATGGCGGGATGCAAAAGTTGGTGAACGAATTCGGTTCGTGAATTTAAAAAACAAAAAAATTATTTTTAAGAGGAGTTACAAAATTCTAAAGTAAAATTCGATTTTTTGATTTTAAAAGATTTCAACGAAGACCAGTAGTTGTTACTTATCCAATTAATACGACTCAAGTTCAATGGTTAGTTCAATGCGCAAATTCATTCAAAAGAATGCCAGATCCTAGAAATGGTGGTCATAGGTAAACAAATTGATTAATATATATAAATATATAAATATAAATAAATATATATATATATATTTTTTATTTTATTTATTTATTAATTTTTTTTTTTTTTTGATAATAATAATGAGTCTTAATTTCAATAATTTTAGTAATATTGGATCATCTTCAATGGATAATTCAGTAGTTATTGATATAAGTTATATGGATTCACTTGTCATAGATCCCGTAACACAAACAGCAACTGTTGGTGGAGGAATTCGCCTTGGCCCTTTATATATTGAATTAGACAAGGCAGGATTTACTATAATTTCTGCTACACAACCAACTGTAGGTTTATCAGGAGCAATCGCTTCTGGTGGGTTTGGATTACAATCTCGCAAATATGGTGTTACAGGAGATTTTGCACTAGAAGCAGAAGTTGTAAATTGGAATGGTAGCTTATTAATCGCAAATGCTGAATCATATCCTGATTTATTTTGGGCATTAAGAGGTGGTGGTGGTGGAAAATATGGGATTGTTACTCAATGGAAATTGAAACTTATACCTGTATGGCCAAAATTTACTGTATTCAATATAGATTATTTTTATGCTGGATTTGAAGAAGTTTTAACGACTTTTTGGAATTGGGCATATGCTTCTATAGAAGATTTAACAGTTTCTTTTATTTTTACAAATGAGGAATTTAGAATACAAGGGCATTTTTTGGGTACCAAAGACCAAGTACATGAATTAGTTGATAAAACTGGATTATTTAAATTATCAAATGCTAAAGCTGTCAAACATGATGAATGTACACATTTGGGCTCTCGTGCTTATTTCCTTGATAAAGACAGAACTTGTGATAAAATTTATCTATTAAATGTTGGAAATTCACCATTTGGTCCAAATTATGCTGGTGATCCATCACTTCAAACTACTGAAGTTATTCTAGTTACTGAGGGAGTTATAGAAGGATATGGAGCCGCACCTGAGCAACAAAGAGAACTTGTAAAGACAAAATCAATGTTTTTCGCTAAAGAATTGTCAATTGAAAATATAACTACTATAGTGGAAAGAGCAAAAGCCATGCCACCTGGAGCTCAAGCAGAATTAACAACTTATGGTGGTATACTGGGAACTCAAGCAACAGATTTAACAGCTTTTCCTCACAGAAATGGTGTAGCATATCATCTTTTACTTACAGTTCCACTTACCGGTAATGCTACTATTGATGAACCTGCTTTAAATTTTATAAATACATGGGAAGAAACTCTTAGACCTTTATCAAATGGCATGAGTTATGTGGTAAATATTTAACAAATTGTTAATATTTTATATAATTTGTTTTTTAATGATCAAATTTAACTTTTTTTTGTTTTAATTAGGGATATGAGGACGAAGATTTGCCAAATCCCGGATTATCTTACTTTGGCGGAAATCTTGAGGCACTAAAAAACATTGATTCTATATATGATCCAAATAATGTTTTCAATTCTGGACAATCTCTTAATCAAACAGAACTTCCTATAGTTAATGAAAAATGTCCATATATCGTTGGAGGAGATCCACCAGGCAGAAGAAGTGCTGGTGTTAAAATAAATGAAAATAATCTTATTTATATTACTCCAATTTTGATAACTTTTATAATTTTAATTGCTTTTTAATATTTATCAACCCATTTTTTTTTTTTTGAAATAGAGCTAAAAAAATTGATTATTTATTTTAATAAATTTTATGTGATTTGCTTCTTTATTGGCCGTCAAAGGGCGTAATAATCATTTCAAGCGAATATTAAATTTTCTTCTTTATGGTTATGAAATTTTTATAAATACAAAATAAGAATCAGCGAAATAGAATTATGCACAACGAACTTATCACCTCGCTGGCGATTTTAGGTGCAGAACTTTGAACTGATCGTAAATATGAGAATTAAGTAATCGAATGCAGGATAGCACATTTTTGTTATGCAAAATCGAAATATAAATTGGAGTTGCACATAGTTGTTAGAAGTTCTATGAACATATACCGCACTATTTCAGGTGATTTCTCCAAAACGCCACAGTAGTTATCTGTCACTTTTCGTGGGAGTTGCGTAATATCAATCATTTTACTAACTTTAATTTTTATTATTATATTAAGCATTTATTTTCATTTTAAAAGTTATATAATAAATTCGTATAGGTAGGTAGACGGCCTCCACTAACATAGTCTGGATTGAAATTCACGTTGACGATAAATGTCATGACGTGGCGTGAATAATAATAGCACCCTTCAGGATCACATGATTAATATATACGATGTTTTTAAAGAGCATATCATGAAAAAAATTATTAAAGCAGAAGTATGTAAGATCTTTTTGTACATTATCTATTACTCTTTTGGACTTCAATAATTAAACATCTTTAACTTCACGGAACCAGTAGATATTGGCGAGACTTTTTAAAAAGCACACAAACTCGACATTCACAAAATTTTGCAATATGGTAGTACGGAAACGCTATGGTGTTTTTGTTTATAATGCAAAATATGACGATATTATCGCGCGTTCTGATGAAGACGAATCGTTATTATGAAACAACATATTTTTTAACAAAAAAGTATAACAATAACGGATAGACGGAGTTTAAATCAAAAAAAAAAAAAAAAAAAAAAATTTTTATGAAAGATAATTCGTTCGAAAATGAACACAACATACATCAATAATTAGCGTTATCATTTGTCAATCTGTAGTAATCTTAAATTTTTAATCGAAAAAATCAATTAAAAATTTAAATTGCCAAGCTAAAAGAGAAACATTTTTAATTTGTAATTCTTCCGAAAAATAAACACAGCATACATCAATAATTAGCGTTATCATTTGTCAATCTGTAGTAATCTTAAATTTTTAATCGAAAAAATCAATTAAAAATTTAAATTGCCAAGCTAAAAGAGAAACATTTTTAATTTGTAATTCTTCCGAAAAATAAACACAGCATACATTCAGTTATCGTTATCAATTTATCATCAAGATGCAGTAGTCTTCTTTATTATTAATCAAAAGAACGAAAGAACGATTAATAATTCAATTTGATCTACTCATTACCTTAATAAACGCTAAAAACGATCTCTCAAGAGTACAAAAATAAACAATGATACATCTTTTTTTACTAAAACTGAATGAAAATTATAATTAGTATTATGGCACAGAATGAAATTACCTGAAAAAATTTTTTTGATTAGGTTGTTTGATAAGGCGAGTTAATACTTGAATGAAATTTTAATTGGACGTTTTAATTATAATAAAGAAAAAAGGAAAATAAAATGAATGGTCGCGTAATACATTGATTATTTATATTTGTGTCTTTATCTTACCGTATTTCATAATTTTTATTGAATAGTCTAAATATAGAAACATGCAATTGTTATTCTATCAATGGTTGATCCATATGATATGCATTTATCCCCGACATTTGCTTTAATGTGATAAATAAAAAAAAAGGTGATATAATTCTATTTTTTAGATTCACTTAGTGGCGTAAATGATGATGAGGTTGGGGAGAATTTTCTAAAAGAATTATAATTCTCGAGAGATTTTTCCAATCCAATTTTAATTCATATAAAATTAGTCCTTATTTGTATAAGTAATTCAGTCCATTTTTTATTTTTTTATAAAAAAAAAAAAAAAAAAAAAAAAATATATATTTAGAAATAATATATAAACTAAACATATTACTAATAACTAATAAATATATGCAATATAAATAAATAAATAAATAAATTATAAATAAGACATCTTATAAATTTATACAAAAATTTACATGATACAAAAAAATTTAAATCAGTTTCAACCATCCTATAATAATTTCAATTCAAATTCAATAGGATAATGATCGGAAACGCGTTTGGCGGCTTCTTTAACTGTTTCTTCATCATTTTTTCCGTTTAACCAACCATCATCAAATCTCCACACTTTAATATTACCAATCCATCTACGTTCGTTAGCAGCTTCAAAAATAAATCTGTCATAAGCTGTATCAGGACCATCAGCCACTGTCGTATCCATATTATCATGGATCCCCCATATTAAATTATTTTTCTTTAAAAGAGTGTCAAGTTCTGCGCGTTGAGATTTATTTACATAAGATCCTGCAGCATTAAAATCACCCATCATTATAATAGGCTCATTGACATCTGCACCTGAAGGAGTTAAATCTTCAGAATAATCTCTTGTAGAGACACGAGAATAACTTCCACAACAACAACAACAAAAACAACAGATACGCCTTAAAAATGAAAGAAAGTTATTTGGTTCTTTTGATCCTATCCCTCTATCTAATTGCCTTTTTTCTTGTACATTATCACGTTGCAATTTCTTTCTAACATCCATATAAACTGTATTAATTAAAGTTTTAATTTCATCAAATGCATTATCCGGTTGAGTATGACAACCAACAAGTGTAACTCTAACATTTTTTCTTTCTAAATGCTGAAATCTGACAACATAAGGATCTCTTATAAATTTATCACCCAACCTATCATCATCATCGATAACATAATCCTCCAAAACTTTCCATTCATTACTTCGATACAAGAAAACGTATCTTTCTTGATATGAATTTCGACCAATAGGATGACTGGTCACGTAAGCATATGGCGTGGCTGGTGTAGATACTTCATCAGTAAGTTCTTGAATGATATCTTCATTTGCACGAATTTCTTGACATAATATAATACCGTAATGTCGTAAAATATCAGTAATAATTCTCATAATTTTAGAATTAGAGGATTTTTTAGTTCCAAAAGCTTGAATATTAAAAGCACCGACTGTGGAAACATTTTTATTAAATACTTGAGGTCTTGAACTGGAAGGAAGAGGTAAGCTTGACAATAGTTTATCATATTCAGGTAATCCACCGTCATCACCTTCGGTGTCAGAGATTTTGCCGCCAACCTTTTTACCAGGAGATTTAATTACATGAAGGGATAATTTTTCTTGATCTAAAATGTCATCTTTCTTCTCCTTGAGTTTCTGAGCAACTTTTTTGGTCTTATCTTTTACTATTAATTTAAATTTTTGAATTAATGATGTTTTTTAAAAATTGAAATTTAAAAAGTAATCCGAGAGAGACTTACGTGTACTTTTTTCTTTATCATCATCATCATCATCATCGTCATCATCATCATCATCAGGATTCTTTTCTTTCGTTGATTTTTTCTTTTTTTTACCTTTCTGTGAAGAAGATTGTTCTGCGGTATCACTCATATATTCTTCACTATCGGTATCTTCTGAATCGGATGGTTTATATTCATCTTTATCCTTTCGTCTTGTTTTTTTTGTTTTCGTGGATTTTTTTGTTGATTTTTTTGTGGGCTCCGTTCCAGTTTCTTCTAATTCTTCTTCTTCTTCTTCTTCTTCTTCTTCTTCAATTTCCTCAGACGAAGGTACATAATCTGGATCATTATCACGTTTTGGAGGCATGATTCAAATTATTCAAAATTCGTTTAAATAATTTCAAAAAAATATATGAAGTTTTTTTTTTCTCTCGTTCAAAAAGGAGGGGAAAAACATGAATTCAAATTTGCCAGAATAACATAATTTTTTTTATATCTGACGTGTAAAATACGATTGTAACCAAAATTTTGCAACAAATCATTTAGATAAAAAATCGTGTTACCAAATAAGCATTCAGCCACACTTTAATTTTTTTTTTAACTTAGCCCAATTAAACTCCCGCTCATAAGCCAACGCTAAGCCTACTGGCTATAACTATTTAAAAGATACGGAAATCCCATTTTAAACACAAGAGAAAAGAAAATATTATACTATTTAAAAATAAGGTCCAAGTATCCAACTAATCAAAATTACATCACAATCGAGTTTTAATATAATTATAAAAAAATATATATATATATACATATATATATATATATATATATATATATTTTTTTTTTTTTTTTGGTCACTCGGAGGACAAAAAGATTCTCATTCTGCAGGAAAAAAAAAAGTGATTTGTAGACAATGCTTTTATTATAACAATAACGCAGTATAATTCACCATTTGCAAAATCGTTAAGCTCGAAAAGGGAACATTTCGAATGAAAAAAAAAACGCACGTGAAAAAAAATCTTTATTCATTAAACTTTGAGTAATGGAGAATAATAATAATAAATAAAATAAAATCAAGACGATGGTTTTTTTTTATAAATGCATTCGTTGTTAATCGTCATTTATTTATTGGATGGGAATTTTAGCTTTTTAATGTTTCATTTGTACCTCACGATTGCCCGTTTTTTTTAAAAACTTTCTTTTCCTTTTTTTTAAAAAAAAAACTTTTCTGAACTTTTCGAGGAACTTGAAGAACATAAAGGAACGAATAGAATTTAATTTCATCAAGTTACAAGATTTAGCAAGTAACACCATTATTCATGTACAATTTGTCTCGTAAAATGACAATCATTTATTATTGAGCCGTGGTACCACAGAAGTTTATGATGTAATAATGCAAATCCTCTCGTTGCTGTAAGTAATATAAATTTTAATCTAAACTTTAAATAAATAAGCGGAGTAAAAAAAATTTCCAATAATCACATTAAATACATATAATGTTTATAATATAAATATCACAAAACAATTTTTGACACACGTTTTTTTTTAAAAAAAAGTTATATAAAGGGTCAATAATAAAAAAGAATTTTCTTTCCATCTTTAAAAAGTCGAACCAAAAATGGGAAATAAAATTTCAATTTCTCAAAATCAAATAGAAAATATTAGAATCATGCATACTACTTCACATAAAAATCATAGTAAAACCAACAACAATTATAATAATAATTATTACAACAACAATAATATACTAGTGATTTCAAATTTACAACAAAATGAAAATTCCTTAAACGATATTAATTTAAAAAATAAAAAAACTCCTTTATCAACTTTAAATATAGATTTACCTTATCCTTCATTTAAAAATTGTAATATAAACCATTCAAATTCTTCCTCTTCATTTTCTTTTTCAGTTCTCGAAAGTCCCGGATGGGATTCTTCCACTTCAACATTAGATAATTTTCCCCCTTCTAATAATAATAATAATCATCTTTATAACATAAATTCTTCTATGAATTCACAATCAACTTCCACGTTAACTCCAACTTCAGCAGATAATTCAGAAGGGATTGATGATCGTTATCCTACTATTGGACATATTACTAATACTTTTATAGTAGATGAACCCGATGATATTTCAGATACAACGATAAGAACACCCAATCCTTCTTCTTTATTCCCAAGGGAACATGATAATAATTCAGATGAAACTGCCACATTAAATCCTTCATTATTATTTAATTCAAATGAATTTTATTCATTATCTGAAGTTCACGTAATTTCTTTATTACAAAGAGATGATATTGAAATTAACGAAGTTGAAATATGGAATCAATTAATTTCTTGGGGAATTAAAAATACTTACCAACTTTCAAATAAAAATTTATTAGAATGGAATGAACTAGATTTTGAATCTTTAAAAGAAACTTTAAAAAATTGTACCAGTTGGATAAGATTTTATCAAATTAAACCACAAGAATTTGCAGAACATGTTTGGCCTTATAAAAAAATTCTTCCTCAATCAATAGTTGGAAATTTCTTAAGAGAAAAAATCACGGGTCATGCTCCAATTATGGAAACGAATTTAAATCCTCCAAGAATTCCCTCAAGCGAAATAGATTCTGTTATAATAACTGGTAGACATGCTACAATAATATCTAATTGGACTTTAAGAGAAACTTTTTGTGGAAAATGTCTATTTAATTTTAATCTGATTTATCGTGCAAGTATCGATGGTCTCTCTTCAAAAAATTTTCATGAGAAATGTGATGATAAAGGTCCAACGATCCTTGTAATTAAATTATCTAATTCAAACCAAATTATTGGTGTTTACAATCCTTTATCTTATCAAAAATCTAAAATCAATTTAAAAAGAAGAAGTTTAATGTATAACAATAATAATTCAAAAAGAAAGTCAAATAGTTTCGATCCTTATTTAAATGTAAAAGAAGCAAGGAAAGATACTTTTCTTTTCTCTTTTCAAACTCGTTATTACCCCGAAGAATCCGCTATAATTAGTCGTATAATACCAAGTTATTCAAGTGAAGCCATTACAAAAAATTCAAATAATAATCTTTGTTTTGGTTTAGGTCCTGATTTACGAATTAAATTGGATGAAAATGAAAAATTTGGTGAAGTTCATCCTTATTCTTATCAAAATCCTATTTTAAAATTTGATGGACATATTGAATTTGAAGAGATTGAAGTTTTCCAAGTTTTAAGAAAGGTGGAATATCAAGAAGGACGTTATTTTTAATTGTATTATAAAATTATAAGAGATACAGTATAATTAAAAATTATTCAAATAAATTAATCTACATTCTCTCATTCTTTTTGACGAACTTAAACGCTGTAATTTTCTCCCATATAGTAAAGTGTTGGCGAAATTAAATTGTTGGGTATCACAGGTCCGATTATTTACTTTTGATATTGGTGATATTTCAGAATACCATAAATTATACCACAAAATAAATATCATACATGCCAAGATGATTTGCTGCCAAGGTTTTAGACTTATTGAATTTTAAATTATGTAAAGAAAAAGCCACATATTTTTTTTGAAACCAATACCCCCATTTCGCTTATAAATATTTTCCGAGCTTAACAAAGTTAGTCATCTTTTTTATGATTTACAATCTTTATTATTTTTTTTCTTTACTTTCTAAAAACAATTATTTAGCGGTTTTTTTTTTATTTATAATTTTTTTAAATATTTTTTTTTTTTTTTTTTAGTAATTTCATAGAAATTGGTTACATGTAATGATGCTTCTTTTGTCACATGCCTTGATAGGGACACAGATCACAAGGCTTGGCAACTCCTCCCTGATCCCCTGACATGTATTCCTGTATAGAGCGCGTGAAACGTTGCAACGTCTTACTGAAATCGTCTTTATCATTTTGCCTAAAATTTTCACTCATTTTTAATAGCAGATAACTCTTCTTTTATATAGGATTTGATGCAGTGTAACTAAACTCTTGTTTATTAATGTATGAACACAAAAATATCATGATCTTCAATATTTCTTTTCCTTTTGAAAATTTCTTTCAAAAAAAAAAAAAAAAAGAAAAGAAAAGAAAAATACAATATTATATAATTTAAATTAATTAATATGTCGGATGCTATAAATATAATTAATAATAATAATGATAGTACTGAAAATAAATTAAAAAATTTGGAAAATGTATTTCCTGATCCTACTGAAGATGTATTTTGGCAAAAAGTTTCAACTGTTATAAATGAGATTGATGAGGATTCAACCAATAATGTAATTATAAAAAAAATTAATTATAAATTCAAACTATTCGAATTAATTGATTAATAAATAATTGATATATTTTAATTTTTTTAAAAAAATTTAATGTTTTTATATATATATATATTATATTAATTATTTTAGGTTGATGCGATATGGAATCCTCATAAAAAAGAATTAAATGTTAAACAAAAGCAGAAAGATCAAGAAAATAATAATTTCATTATAGCTCCACCACCTCATCATCCCATTACTAATAATTATACTAGGCATTCACGTAAAAGTAGTAGAGTGTCATGGGGTTTACAAACTGATTCGGAACGTCACATTGAATTATTGGGTGCGTATTTTTTTTTTTTTTTTTTAAAAAAAAAAAAAAAATTCTATTAAATTATTTATTTGTTTAGATAACTAAATTAAAAAAATTTTTTTTTTCTTTCTTTCTTTCTTTCTTTCTTTTTTTTTTTTTTTTTTTTTGAAGAGAAAAAATTAAATGAAGTTATTTCAAACCATAAAGGAACTCATACAAGATCTTCCACAATGGATTTTGATAATACACCATTATCAACTTTAGGATATTATTCGGAAGAGGAGATGGGATCAGGAACAGCTTTTGAAGATGAGGAAGATAATGATTTAAATCTTGATAATCATAATCCACAAGAATCAGATGAAGGATTATGGTTATTATGGAAAAATCAATCAATGAGAGATTTTCAAGGTGATGAGCAACATAACAATATCTCCACAACAATAAACCAATCATGGTATTTGCCTATACTATCAAGATCCAATAACAACGATGATGATGATAGTAATAATAATTTGCCAAGATTAACAAGAATGAGAAGTGAAAATTATGTTGCTAATTATCGTGATGTCTCTAATGAATTCCCATATTATGATGAAGATGAAGAAGATGGATACGATTTAAATGATGAAATATTATTAAATAGAGCTAAAAGAAAGAAAGAAAAAGAATATTTGAAATTTAATGCAAGAAGTTATGATTGTTGTGGTTGTAATACCACCAATGGTCTATGTGTTGGATTGTGGGGAAGTTGGTGTTGTAATTGGGTTTGTTTACCTACTATTTTATTCATGAGAGAAAAATGTTGTTGTGGTGCTTGTGGTTTAGATGATGATTAAGTGGTATATATATATGTATGTATGTATATATTTATTTTAATAGAATGCCAATATTCAAAATAATTATCAGTATTACTGAACTATATACGAAAAAAAAAGACTTTATAATGAATGGAATACATTATAATAATATTATATTTCATTTGGTTAAAAAAAACTTAATAAAAACCTTTCTTGCGATTTACAGTAATAAGATCCTGATAAGGATATTAATATTTAAACATAAGAATGTCATTCATTACATTATCCAATAATGAATACACGATTTGATGATGAGCTTTTCGTCAATTATTTTTGTAATCTTTGATAACTTAACCCCATCAAACGTTTTTATTACTTATTAACGAGGAAATTTCATGTTAAATCACGATCACGTTGTTTATAAAATTAAAATTCCACCAATTAGGCTCTCATGATGAAGTAGGTGAAACAGACGTTAAACAACTTATTTGTTGATGAATGCTGCGTCCATTAAATGTTTGAACCGTCTTTGGATTAATGTTACTTTCTACTTCGGTTTAACCTTAACTTCCTAAACAGTATTTACTTTATTATGAAATAATTTACATTTTGAATAAACACACAAGAGTTTGGGGATTTAGCTCAGTGGTAGAGCAATCGACTGCAGATCGATAGGTCACTGGTTCAAATCCGGTAGTCCCCTCAAAGGTTTTCCCTTTCTTCGAGTTATTTTTTTTTTTAAAAAAAAAATTTTGCGTAAGCACGTGATTCGATAAATGAATAAATTTAAGCCCCGATTATCTTGTTCTCTTTTTAACCTTTTTTTTTTTTTTTTTATCAAAAACGAAGGAGAACTTTTTAAAGACAATAATGGTAGTTCGAATTAGATTAGCACGACATGGAATAAAAATAAGAAATCGACCATTTTATAATATAGTCGTAGCAAATGCAAAAGCACCAAGAGACGGTAAACATATAGAAAAAGTAGGATTATATGATCCAATTCCAAATGAACATGGAATTAAAAATATCGAATTAAATACCGACAGAATTAAATATTGGTTAAGTGTTGGTGCATGGCCAAGTGATACTGTTGCAAGACTCTTATCAAAGGTAAGAAATAAATATATTCACATTTTTTTTTTTTGATTTATTCTCATCTTTTTTTTTTTTTTTGTTTAGGCTGGTATTATGCCTACATTACCTAAAGATATAAATAAACCGAAGAATAAAAAATATAAATTTTCCGTGAATCCATCTAACGAAAAATTGGAAGATAAACCATCCGAATAAACTTCATAGAGACACACTGTGATATAAAGGCACGCTGTGATAATTTACTTTGTTGATGATTTTTAATTTTAATTTTATTATTTAATAACTTTAAAAACTTCAATTTCTTCAATCCAAAATCTATCTTCAGTATCTCTTATGGATTTATCATAACATCTCCATCTACAAAAACCTTCCCTTGGTCTTGCGACACAAGAAAATTCCATATCACCTTTACCAAAACTTGGACCAAAATTTTCACCATCATAAATAGCATAATATTTAAGATGTGGTTGTATTCTACTTAAAATATAATTTGATTCAGATGATAAATCACCCAAATTAAAAATAAAACTATCATCCCTTGTTATATATTGATTTGCACTTTTCCATCCAACAGGATTATAACCTCCAATGATTTCTTCTTTACAGCCATCAATATAACTTTTAGATTTAATTAAAACAAGAGAAGGACCTTGATTATCACACATTTTGTGAAATTTTTTAAAAGAGAATTGATGTTTACTTCCTCGATACAAAAGATTAAATCTTATTTTACCAAATTGAATTTTACCATTAACATTTAAATTACCTTCATTTGAATCAATCCAATTCGCAATTATAGCACATTGTTTATGATTAATTAAAGTTGAATTAATATTATAAGGAGGTTTTCTTGATGTAAGATTTATTTTAATAGTATCATCTTCAAAATGATATCTCCATAATAATGCTGGTGATAAGATTGATGGTAAAATCGATTGAAAGGGTTTAACCTTCGTTTCATAATCTTCACTTGAAATATCTGAAAATCTTATTAAAGAAAGTAATGGAGATAATGTCGTTTTTAATGAAGTAAAATCTATTGAAGTATATTCATCACCAATGGTTTCATATTCAATATCATCATCTTTTATTATCATTTCTATTGGAGTAGAAGAATTATGTAAACCCCATTGAATTATATAATTCCATAATGTAATTTCTTCAATCCTAATATCATCACTAGATAAAATTGCAATTAAAATTGATTCATTTGTTGATAAAAATATTGAAGAAGTGAAAAATGGTCGAGGATCCTTTGTTATTAAATCTATGCAATACTTTTGAAGTATATTAAATGCTTCATGTTTAAATGCTATATCAGCTACTGTATTAAGATTTTGTTTTATGTGTTCAGAAGAATGCGTTATTAAATGTTCTTGAACATAAGAAAATAATTCCTCAAATGCTAATTCGTCTATCGTTTCTAATAAATGAATTGTCTCTGGTGCTGTTAGATCGGACAAATCTAAATTTCCTGTATAAATGTAGCTAGATAAGGAAAAAAAAAAAAAATCTTAAATTTATGAATGAAAAAAAAACCCCCCTTTTTATTTATCGTACTTACTTTAATATGACCTCAAAAATACTTGGTAAAATATTTGGTTTTTTAAAAATTATATTACGATTTTCATCATTTTTACACCAATCATTTGATAAAGCATATTTAAAATATAAACATCTTGTTCTCAATATGATTGAATGAGCTTTAAATACTTTCATATTCGGAGTTTGTCCTATTTCTAATAAGACATTATAATCATCTGAATTATTTAGTAAATTTGATATGTCGTTAAATAATTTTGATAAAAAAGATGTCATTTTTTCTCAACTTTAATACGATTGAATGATTTCTTCTTGACAAAAATTATTTGATTTGGTGTATTTTATTCAAAGTTAATTAAGACATATATATACAAATGTAATATACGTACATATATATATACACATGTCGAGTGCAATCATATTTTCGTAATTCATTAACTTTTTAGCGGGTAATTTACTTTTTAATTCAAATGAATTTATTATAGTTTATTTGAAAAAGTCAAAGGTGTTACAGCTTTTTGTTTCATAAATTTTTTTATTACCAGATTTATTATACGATACTATTTACAGAGTCTTTCAATGATTTATTATGATTTAAGGGGCAAACAAAAAATAAGTGTATAAAAATGTGGTTAAAAGGCTTGAAACACTTTTCTTTACCAAATAAAGTTTGATTTTTTTTACCAATATACTAAATATACTAAACTAAATCGGGTTTTGTGGCTACACTTTTCGTCTATCGTCACCCTTCAAAATGCATGTCATCATTTTATCGAATATTTTTTTTTTTTTTTTTAAAGTTTAATCCAAATTTGCGAGTTTGTATTGGAAGATTTAATTATTTACCCCGGAACAGTACAGTTTGAAATTATTTATTGAAAGAAAGATACTTACATAGAAATACAGAAGTTTGAAATTAACATTACACCTATGTTAATGCCATCATTTAATTAGGATGATTTAATCATGTATCAAGTGGTAAAACGTGATCATATAAATATATAATTTGTTTTTGTTATTTTGTTACGAATCTTAAATATACATTGGTAACTGAGCTAATTATGATGTATTAAAATTTTATTTCTTATCATTTATGCATTGATTATTTAATCATTTGGTAATATTATTCCTCAAAATAAAATTTGTAATTTTCTAATCCCTTTATATCTTAGTACCTAAGTTATTTATTTATATGAAATTATTCCCTTTATAGCAAATAATTTCTAAAATTATATATTTTTACATGTACGTCATAATTGACAAGTAATTTTCACTTCCTCAAATTATTTATTGGCTAAAACAAAATTTAAAAATTCAAGTTCTTTATTACACGTGTTACAAAAAATATTCAAGCATTAAAATTCGTGAGTTGGTAATAAAAAAAAACACCGAATTTTGCATTTAAATCATTTAAATCTAATAAAATTTATAAAAAAAAAAATACTGTAAAAAATAAACACATATAAAGTGAGAATGTTTTAGTAAAAATCATAGTAAGCAAAAACGTGAAAAAAAATGGTATTTATTTTTTTTATAATAGTGACAAAAAGAAAGTAAAAATAAAAACTTATGCTACATTAAACTAATTATATTACAAAGCAGACAATAAAGGAAAAAATAAAGAGGTGAAGATATAATCCAAGCCTTAAAAGAAGAAAATACTGTTCAATTACAGCATACAGTGATATTTTTAAAAGCTTCTAATAACTTTTTATTGGAATTGAACTTTCAATTCCAATTCTTTCAATATTTTAATGGTTTTTAAATACTATATATTAGATTAATTATACATATTTTAAAAACTTTCAATAAAAATACAATAAGTATTAGAATTGGAAATTTAAAAATTCCAAAATGCTTTTAATCTTCTAATAAAAGTATATTCTTACTAGATTATAAACTATTTAATTAATTCTTTTTAAAATAAAATTATCATTTACACTTGTATAAATATCTATTATTTATATCAATGGTTAATTATTTGGCATATAAAGATTTTATTTATCATAGCCTTACTATATATATATAGCTTAAAGCTTTAAATTTCTGGTTCAGTTCTGTTTTTAGTTCCAATTTGACTTTTTGATATAAAATTTTACTGAAAGTATTTTTCAGTCTAAAATTTTTACTGAAAAATATTTTCAGATCATACTTTTAACTGAAAATATTTTCAGTTAAAAAATTCTACCAAAAAAATGGTTTTAATTTGAAAAATTAGTTTTAATTCTATTTTCAGATTAAAAAATAGAACTGAAATTATTTTTCAGAAAACACTTTAAACTGAAAATATTTTCAGATAAAGTTTTTTAACTAAAAAAATGTTTTTCAATTAAAAGATAATTCTGAAAACATTTTTCAATAAAAATCTTAGTCCAAAAAGCATCCAGTAAAAAACTAAGTTCAGAATTGAAAATAAAATTAAAAATGAAATTAAACTGAAAATTTAAAGTTCTATTATAACCAATAATATTTAATATAATAATCTAATCCTAATTCTAATTCTAATCCTAATTCTAACAAACCCTAATTAACCTAATCTTAATTTTAACTGATTTTAATCCTAATCCTAATCCTAATATTAATACTAATACTAATACTAATTTTAATTTTAATTCTAATTCTAATTCTAATTCTAATTCTAATTCTAATATTAATTCTAGTTAATTCTAATTTTAATTCTAATTTTAATTCTAATATTATATAAATTATATATTATATAATTTAACCAAAATTGATAATATAAGTATTAGTTAAAATTAAATAATCAATATATAAATTTTTTTTTAAAAAAAAAAAATATTTATAATCCAAAATTTTTAAATTTTTAAATTTTTGTGAAAAGTAAAATTTTTTCTTGGAATTTTTTATAAACTAAAATTTTTTTTTAAAATATAAAAATTTAATTTTTATAAAAAGTAAATTATTGTTTTTTTAGATTTATATAATATTACTTGATATTTTAAGCCAATAAAATTAAGATTATACAATGTAGAAGCCTGCATTTGGCCATATTTTAAAACCTGGCCTAGCCCAGAATATACAGTAAAATTGAAAGCCCAGCCTGGCCTAGACTCAGCCCAGAATATATGAAAACTCAGCCGATCCAGACCCAGACTGAAATTTTTATATTATTGTATTTTACATTTTTGTTGTTTAAAGTTACATTATTTTAATATATAAATGCTTCGAAGTTCAGTTTTTAATTTTTTTTAAACACAAACTTTAAAAAAAAATTAGTAATATAGATCTCAAATTTGAACCAGTAATTTTCAGGTAATGTTTTTTTAATGATTTGCATAATTGAAATATTACAAAAATACTAATTTATATATTCAGTATTTAAAACATCATTATTTATAAATAAAATTATAAAATATATAATAGTTATATTAGAAAAATGGTAATGTCCAGATAAATTTAAATTTTGGCCAGAATTAAATAGGTAATTTAGCCAAAATTAAGAAAATCTGGATTTATATTTTGAACCCAGACCGGCCTGGAAATTTGTTAAAAACAGGCTAGCCTGGCCTGAACTTAGATTCCAGGCTGAGTCTGGACCAAATTTTGAACCTGGATCCAGCTTGTTGCAGGCCTCTAATACAATGTAAAAATTTATTTATATAGAAATTAAACATTATTATAAAATTATTAATTCTAAATATTATACCAGTTTTTTAATAATAAATAAACTTTTACTATTAAAAAGTGAATTAATTATTTTTATTTTTATTTTTTGATAACAAGATAAGTCAAAATTGTATTAATAAGCCAACTTCAATACATTTAAAAAATGTGAATATCAAGATGTTGATCAAATTGACGCTAGAACAAAAGAATTAAACTATTCAATTATTATAAAACCCTACAAGTGAAAATATAAAGTTAGCTAAAATTAATACCCAGACCTTGCAAGATAACAATAGTATACTAAAAGTATAACTAAAATATCATTTATTAGTGTTAATGATACTATGAGCTTTCCTCCTTAAATAACCATCCTCCTTCCAAATATATTAAATAAGTTGCATGATCTTAACCTATTAGAAGTACAAAAAAGCCAATCCATACTGATCACGAAAAATAAAAATTTCCTCTTATGACTATGTTGCAAAATTAATATACTACTTATCCAATAAAGCCTCAAATAAGTTGGCTAACTTGGCTGCATTTAAATAAATCATTTAGATCTTCAAGATTTATTTGACCAGCATACTTAAAGATTATTAAAAAAACTGCAGTAAAATTCTATGATAATCCAATTCATATTTAATATAATCTGACCTATTCGAGAACTGAATATTCAGATTTACATTCTTCTTAAAAAACACCTAACTCTTTCAAAAAGAAAAATGCTAAACTACCTATATCGATCAATTTTGGAATACCCCTCTATCCTCCAGAAAAATCCAAAAAAATAGGAGGTAAAAAAGAAAGATGAAAAAAAAAAAATAACAAAAAAAAAAGAAAAATCATAATTCTCTAAAAAACTATTTATCTGAAGACAGAGAAAAAAACTAGATAAAGGAGAAAAAACACCAAACATTACCAAGAACAATACTTTAAACAAGAAAACAAACTTTTATCATTAAGTACAGTGAAAATTTCTTTCTTTCAGCTTGAAGTTTTTGACTTCAGTTTAAAGTCTTGAAAAAATTTCAAAAGTGCCACTAGACCTAATAAATGCAAGTTGATGTGCAAAAGTTATGGTAATATATAGGACAACTTCTTTACATAAAGCTCTTTACTTAAGAGAACTCCTCATATGATGAAATAATATTTTCAAAATGCAAAGTGAATGGAAGGAAAGAGAGTTTTTTTTTATTATTTTAAGTGAATTAATTATTATTAATATCACAAATAATATAAATTAATACAAATATTAATAATTAATTATTAATATATAATCATAATTTATTAATATTATTTATTCAATTTAATATTCTATAATTAAAATTAATAATAAAATTATAATAAAATAATTATTTATAAAATGGAACTCTTTTCCACTTCGTGCAGTTTGCAAAAATAAGAATTTTGGAAAAAAAAATTTTTAATAAAAACTGTATAAAGTAGACCGAAAAATTAACATGTGATTTGAAGAAAACTTTTTAAAATCTGCCCATAAGGCCCTTGAATACAAAAATATCATATTAAGATAACTGTTTTATATACTTTAGGAATAATTTCTCTAAATAACATAAGTGTAACTATGTACATTTGGCCATTTTGATACTAATAAACATAGTAGATATCACATCAATTATCATGATGAGATTCTAATCATTACATTCAGGGCCATCTGCCTATACTGCTGAGCGTTTACTTATAAATGAGTTTGTGACTTTTCAGATCATTTTATAGATTTAAAAATATCTCAAAATGAAGAATATTAATCAAAATCACAGGCTTCATCATCTAAACCAAATTTGGATAAAAATGAAAGATCACAGCAAAAAGATAAACAAAAAGCTAAAATTGTGAAACAAATAACACTCACTGTAGATACTATGAATACAATATTAGAATTGGTGATGTAGCCTAATCTTGTACTTCAACCTTCTGTCTCCTCTACCCTTAACCTTACAGCAGTACCCTTTGTACTTATGAGTAATATTAAAAAAAAGGCAAAATAACTGTTAAGGATGATGATACTACCCATATTTTAACAGGTTATCAATCCAATCCAAGCCTTAAGCAATATGTTTGAGATATTCTGATTTATGATATACCTACCAAATGGGATACCCTTATGATACTGGATTATCTAAAATCATGGGGTAATATTATCTCTGTTACAGTTAAGAAGTAGAAGAAGTACAAAACTGTTAGATGTAAGTTAGAGATTATGCATAAGTTTTCTATTTAAAAAAACAATTACCTTTGGATTGTTCTCCTTAGACCCACAGTTGTTTGATAGTTTTAGCGTTATAGAGTCTTCAAAAATGTAAAGAAAGAGAACAGTTCTAAGCTATTATTAATGATTTACCAGTTTCTATGACAACAGAGGTGCTATCTTCCAAGAAAAACCTCATAAATTTTATTAATTCATTAAAGTTTAAAGAGATCAAGAACCCAGACGGTAAACAGAAAGTTATTGCTTACTTTGAAATATAAGCTGACTTACAGTTAGTAATCAGTAACCAATCGCTTTAAAGTGGAGTTCTCTAAGTTAGTATACAAAAGAATTCACCCAAAAAATCATTTAATAATAAGACAGGTGAGAAGACGAATAAGAAGACAAAAAAAACTTTAGCAAAATGCAGTTCTTCTCCTCCAAAAAAGCTGTCCAACAAGCAACTTTATAAGGAAATTATAGAAATTAAGACAGTTTTAATGGATTTTATTTTCAGATTATATATATGATTAATCACTAGTCTGTCTAAGAAGCACTACGTAATAATCATTTTATAATAAAATTCGGGATTAATAATAATAATAAAAAAATGGTGTTTTTGCATTTTGCACGTGTACTAACACAGGTCGAATGGTGGCAAATCAGTCACCAATCAGCTATCAATCGGGTATCTTATTGATAACTGATTGATTCAATAAGTATTCAATCGGGTGGCCGATTGATAGCCGATTTCCGCCAAAATCCGTCATCAATCGGGCAGGCCGATTGATGGTCAACTGATGGTCGATTGATGGTCGATTGATGGTCGATTAATGGTCAAAATATGGTCAAATGGTCGAATTATGGTCAAATTAAGGTCAAATTATGGTCGAATTAAGGTCAAATTAAGGTCAAATTAAGGTCAAATTAAGGTCAAATTAAGGTCAAATTAAGGTCAAATTAAGGTCAAATTAAGGTCAAATTAAGGTCAAATTATGGTCAAATTATGGTCGAATTATGGTCGAATTATGGTCAAATTATGGTCAAAATTATGGTCGAATTAAGGTCGAATTAAGGTCAAATTAAGGTCAAATTATGGTCGAATTATGGTCAAATTAAGGAGGTCAAATTAAGGTCAAATTAAGGTCAAATTAAGGTCAAATTAAGGTCAATTTATGGTCAATTTATGGTCAATTTATGGTCAATTTATGTGGTCAAATTATGTGGTCAAATTATGGTCAATTATGGTCAATTGATGGTCGAATGACCAATTTTTGTAGAATAATATAATGAATAATAAAATTTATTATAGCACATAATAAAACACATAGTATCTTTATTTATATTAATAACAGATAAGTATTTAAAATAAAAACATTTATTATAATAATATGTTAGTATATGACTAATAAAGTTAGTAATATTTAATAAATAAATAGTAAAGCGTAAATATAAAAAGTTAGTAATTATTATAATAAAATACACAAATACAAAAAGTTAGTATTATGAAGAGTTTGATAAAATGTATAAAAAAAAAAAAGAAAAATACGTGATGATGTTAGTAAAATATAAAAAAAAAAGAATAACATTAGTAATAATAAAATACACAAATACAAGAAGTTAGTATTATGAAGAGTTTGATAAAATTTATAAAAAAAAAAAAAAGAAAAATACGTGATGATGTTAGTAAAGTATGAAAAAAAAAAGAATAACATTAGTAATATTAAAAAAAGGTAAAGTTAATATTATAAAATAAAATATAGTCAGTAATCATTACCATAAATTTAATGGCAAAAATACAATAATTAATATACCTGTAAAATGTAATGAGAGTAAGAAGAAAACAGAAAAGAAAGGGTGTATGATTTTTGAAAAATAAACAGAGTCGCGTTTGGTTATTTATATGCATGTTAAGATCAGGTCACGTGCATAAGATCAGACCGAATTTTGATTGGTTAATAATAGATAAATTGAAAACCTACTATCGTTAGTTGTAATTTTTCATCTCATATAGTCATATATTATAATTTGCCTTGGACTTTCGGATACCTAATTTTTTTAATAATATTAACTTATTTAAAATAAATTTAATAAAAAGTGTATTGTTTTTTTAAAATGTTATGAGATCTCTATTAAAAATATTTCATACAAACTCTTAGGAAACCTCAAAAAAAAAATCTATTTATCAAAAATATCCTATACGAATCTTAGGAAATCTCAAAAAAAATTTCCTATCAGATATCCCATACGAACTCTTCCCATATGAACTTTTAGAAATCTCTCTCAAAAAAATTTTCTATCAAAAAATCCCATGCGAATCCTTTCCATATGAACCCTAAAAAATTTCACAAAAAAATTTCCTATCAGATATCCCATACGAACTCTTCCAATACGAACTCTTAGAAAATCTCTTAAAAAAAATTTTCTATCAAAGAATCCCATGCGAATCCTTTCCATATGAACCCTAAAAAATTTCACAAAAAAATTTCCTATCAGATATCCCATACGAACTCTTCCAATACAAACTCTTAGAAAATCTCTTAAAAAAAATTTTCTATCAAAGATATCCCATACGAACACCCTACTATATGAACAACTGGAAAATCTTTATTAAAATATCCCATACGAACTCTTCCCACACGGACTCTAAGAAAATCTCTTAAAAAATTTTCTATCAAAGAATCCCATACGAACCCTTTCCATATGAACTCTTAGAAAATCTCTTAAGAAAATTTTCTATCAAAGAATCCCATACGAACCCTTCCATATGAACTCTTAGAAAATCTCTTAAGAAAAATTTTTCTATCAGATATCCCATATGAATTCTTCCAATACGAACTCTTAGAAAATCTCTTAAAAAAAATTTTCTATCAAAGAATCCCATACGAACCCTTTCCATATGAACTCTTAGAAAATCTCTTAAGAAAAATTTTACTATCAGATATCCCATACGAACTCTTAGAAATAAAAAAAAATCTATTTATCAAAAATATCCTATACGAATCTTAGGAAATCTCAAAAAAAAATTTCCTATCAGATATCCCATACGAACACTTCCCATATGAACTTTTAGAAATCTCTCTCAAAAAAATTTTCTATCAAAGAATCCCATGCGAATCCTTTCCATATGAACCCTAAAAAATTTCACAAAAAAATTTTCTATCAGACATCCCATACGAACTCTTCCAATACGAACTCTTAGAAAATCACTTAAAAAAAATTTTCTATCAAAGAATCCCATACGAACCCTTCCATATGAACTCTTAGAAAATCTCTTAAGAAAAATTTTTCTATCAGATATCCCATACGAACTCTTCCCACACGAACTCTTAGAAAATCTCTTAAGAAAATTTTCTATCAAAGAATCCCATACAAACCCTTTCCATATGAACTCTTAGAAAATCTCTTAAGAAAAATTTTTCTATCAGATATCCCATACGAACTCTTAGAAATAAAAAAAAAAATCTATTTATCAAAAATATCCTATACGAATCTTAGGAAATCTCAAAAAAAAATTTCCTATCAGATATCCCATACGAACTCTTCCCATATGAACTTTTAGAAATCTCTCTCAAAAAAATTTTCTATCAAAGAATCCCATGCGAATCCTTTCCATATGAACCCTAAAAAATTTCCCAAAAAATTTTCTATCAGATATCCCATACGAACTCTTCCAATACGAACTCTTAGAAAATCTCTTAAAAAAAATTTTCTATCAAAGATATCCCATACGAACCCCCTACTATATGAACACTTGGAAAATCTTTATTAAAATATCCCATACGAACTCTTCCCACACGAACTCTAAGAAAATCTCTCTCAAAAAAATTTTCTATCAAAGAATCCCATACGAACCCTTCCATATGAACTCTTAGAAAATCTCTTAAGAAAAATTTTTCTATCAGATATCCCATACAAACTCTTAGAAATAAAAAAAAAAAAAATCTATTTATCAAAAATGTCCCATGCGAATCCTTTCCATATGAACCCTAAAAAATTTCACAAAAAAATTTTCTATCAGATATCCCATACGAACTCTTCCCACACGAACTCTAAGAAAATCTCTCTCAAAAAAATTTTCTATCAAAGAATCCCATACGAACCCTTCCATATGAACTCTTAGAAAATCTCTTAAGAAAAATTTTTCTATCAGATATCCCATACAAACTCTTAGAAATAAAAAAAAAAAAATCTATTTATCAAAAATGTCCCATGCGAATCCTTTCCATATGAACCCTAAAAAATTTCACAAAAAAATTTTCTATCAGATATCCCATACGAACTCTTCCCACACAAACTCTTAGAAAATCTCTTAAAAAAAAATTTTCTATCAAAGAATCCCATACGAACGCTTTTCTTATGAACTCTTAGAAAATCTCTTAAGAAAAATTTTTCTATCAGATATCCCATACGAACTCTTTCCATATGAACTCTTAGAAAATCTCTTAAAAAACAACTTTTCTATCAAAGAATCCCATGCGAACTCTTTCCATATGAACTCTTAGAAAATCTCTCAAAAAAAATTTTCTACCAGATATCCCATACGAACTCTTCCCACACTAGAAAATCTTAAAAAAAATTTTCTATCAAAGACATCCCATATGAACCTTTTTCCATATGAACACTTGGAAAATCTTTATCAAAATATCCCATACGAACTGTTCCTTTACGAATTCTTAGAAAATCTATAAAAATAATTTTCTAACAAAGAATCCATACGAACCCTTCCCATACGAACTCTTAGAAAATCTCTCAAAAAAAATATTTCCTATCAGATATCCTACACGAACCCTTCCCATACGAACTCAGAAAATTTCGCAAAAAAATTTTCTATCAGATATCCCATACAAACTCTTCCCATACGAACTCTTAGAGAATCTCTTAAAAAAAATTTTCTATCAAAGATATCCAACAAACCTTTCCCATATGAACTCTTAGAAAATCTCTTAAAAAAAATTTTTCTATCAGATATCCCCATATGAACTCTTTCCATACGAACTCTTAGAAAATAAAAAAAATTTTTTATCAGATATCCCATATAAACTCTTTCCATACAAACTTTTAGAAATCTCAAAAAATAAAAATATCTCTATTTATCAAAAATATCCTATATGAATCTTAGAAAATCTATCAAAAAAAAATTTCTATCAGAGTTTAGAGTTTTAAAATGGTTTATAAATTAAATATTTTAAAACGACATTATTGAAAAAATCTAAAAAATCCGCTAATATATAATAAGCCAATTAGCAACCAATCGGTCATCAATCTGATATGGTCGATTGGTAACCTATTGATAACTGGTAAATTCAACCGTACACCAATCAGTCATCAATCAGTCATATGACCAGTTGATAACCGATTTGGAATTTATACCTGATTGATGACCTATTGAAAGAATCAGTCATCAATAGGTATCCAATCGGTTACCAATCAGTCACATGACCGATTGATGACTGATTTGACTCCATTCGACCTGTGTAAATTCCCACCCATAATATAATGAAAAAATAATGTCAAATAGATATTAGTCTTATCTCTCCAAGTGTACTTATTGAAAAACACCATTATGGCCTATATTCTTGTTATTGGTGGTAGCATTTACCCAATTCTAACGAAATCACAACTTATTTTCCTATTCGAGTAAAACAAACAATCAAAATAATGCCCAAAAATGCTGAATTTACTGTCACAGTAGTTGTTAGCAATAAAAATAATAATATCTTTTTGCCAGGTTATATATGTTAATGTAAAGATATTGTAAGAATAGCAAATGATCTGACTAACATTATTTCTAAAGTTTATTCAATAATTTTTGCAACAAAAACTTGCTATTCTTGTTCATTAATAATGGGATGGAACAATAAAAATATAATAAATAAATTGACTGAAGACATTCCTTTTACACCTTTTTTTTTTTCTGAAAAAAATAAAATATTCATATATGGAGTAGAGTTCCGAATGGGTAAGGGTCAATTCAGGTTACCTGTCGAGTTGACCTGAAATATTCAGGTCAAGTCATCAAATTCAATACCTGGTATCAGATCGGGTTACAGGTTTGACTTGACCTGATTGTTCTGTTAATCCAAAATCAATTTAATAAAAAAAAGTTCTGCAATATTTTTAATCAATCTAATGAAAAAATATTGTGAAACGTTTTTTCAGTGTATATTTATTAATAAAAAAATGTTTTGCAGCATTTTTTTAATTAATTTTGTGAAAAAAGTTGCAAAATGTTTTTTTAGTGTATTTGATTAATAAAAAAACATTTTGCAACATTTTTTTTAATTAGCTTTATAAAAAAATGTTGCAAAATGTTTTTTCAGTATATTTTTACTAATAAAAAAATGTTTTGCAATGTTTTTAATTAATTTTGTGAAAAAACGTTACAAAACATTTTTTTAGTGTATTTTATTAATAAAAAAATGTTTCGCAATATTTTTTTTAAATAGCTTTATAAAAAATGTTGCGAAACATTTTTTCAGTATATTTTTACTAATAAAAAATGTTTCACAACATTTTTTTTAAATAGCTTTATAAAAAAATGTTGCGAAACATTTTTTAATGTATATTTATTGATAAAGAAATGTTTCGCAACATTTTTTTTAATTAGCTTTATAAAAAAACGTTATGAAACATTTTTTTAATTAACTTTATGAAAAAATGTTGCAAAACGTTTTTTCAGTATATTTTATTAATAAAAAAATATTTCGCAACATTTTTTAATAGAAAATTTAATAAAAAAAATGGTTTGTGACGTTTTTTATTTAAAATATTCATAATAAAACTTCAGGTAATCAGGTTTACCCGGTTACCCAAAGTAACCTGAATACTTTGGGTCAAACAAGTCAGGTCAGATCAGAACAAGTTACCCAACCTGACCTGACTTAAAAAAATTATTTGGTTTAGATTAATGATGTAACCTAACCCAACCTGACCCATTCAGAACTCTAGGAGTGGGATATTCAGAAAATATAGATTGGCATTATGCTGGACCAGGTTATAAATTTTCTCTTCTTCACAAATTTGATGGAAATAAACATGCATTATTTATTTCTAAAATTGAAGGAACTTCATGTATTGTTGAAATTTATCAAGACCAAAAACTTCAAACCAAATTTGTAAGTAAAAGTCTGATTGATGTATAGAAAAATATAGAATCAACGAAAAAATTCAATGAAAATCAACTTTTTGGTATTGTTAATCACACAGGTCGAAATTAGTTAAATAGGGTATCAATAGAGTATTAATAGGTTATCAATCGGCTATCAATAAGCTACCCTATTGGTAGCCTATTGAACTTGCGCCATAATCTGTCACCAATCGGGCAGGCTGATTGATAGCCGATTGATAACTTGTTGATAACCTATTAGTATCCTATTGGTATTTTTATTAAATATGGTATCAATAGGGTATCAATAGATTATCAATAGGTTATCAATCAGCCTGCCTGATTAGTGACAGATTATGGCGCAAGTTCAATAGGCTACCAATAGGGTAGTCTATTGATAGCTGATTAATAACCTATTGATACCCTATTGATACCCTATTTAACTAATTTCGACCTGTGTCATACAATAAAATCTCTAAATCAAAAACAAAAAAGACCAACATGTTCACCTCAAGAATGGAAAGATAATTTTATTATAAAATCACTCTTTAATTTTCATCTAAAACGAAGAACAATTGTGAATATTAATTGGCGTCAGTTATTTATAAAATGGAATAAACAAGAAAGTCCTCTGATCGAACTAAACAGTGAATTGCATAGTATATATCCTGAAAATCATCAATTCAGTACATGAGAAATGAATGCATGGTAAGTTTTTCTTCTTGCTGCTGATGCTAATAATGTAACTCCTTAGTCACGTGAAGAATAGGTATTATTGAAAATTTCCAATATAAATTTTTTTTTTAGATCAAAAAATAAAAGTATTTTGTTAAAACTCTGCAAAAATAATTTTATTTTTAATATCAATTTTAGTCAAAATCCAACTACCCAGAGCAAGATCACATATTACTTACCTAATTGTATCAAATGAAACTTCTTGTTAAAGAAATCCAGATACTGGTACCCACTAAAGATTCAACTCCAATATTTTGGCAATGCTTCAATCATAATACATTAAAAGATAATAAAAGAAATCAAGATAGAAAACGTCATGTGTTATTAATTATTGCAGATGACTTTACTTATAAAGAATTACAAGTTAATTTAGGTGTAAGTAATTTGTAATGCATCAATAAATTCCAAAGTAATTTTACTAAAAAATAAACAATTTTTATAAAGATTGGACGACATACCATTTTAGAATCATGTAAACATATACGAATAAATAGTTATAGTACACCTTTACTGGATAAACTAAAATTTTGCCGAGTAAAATTTACTGCTGAATAGTTACAGCAATTTGAATTATTTTTTTCTACAAAAGAACATGTCAATATGAGCTCTTATAAAACTGATGTCACAAGTGAATTGCCTGTACTTTACTTACAAGATTATAAAAAAGCTTTATGAAATTGATTCCATGAACAATATCCCAATAGAATGTAAAGAACATCATTCATGACAAGATTGGATGGAAAATGTTTTGTATATAAAGAAAATCTGAGTGAATTTTATTCTGAATGCAATAAATGTGGTTACCAAGTATTTGCAAATATTGAAGAGTTAATAAATATCAATATTACAAACCTAGTACTTTAAATAAGATTTTGTTAATTTTAATATCTGTTAATCCACATTATTTCTAATTTTAGCCAATTTATTTATAATAGAATAAACTGGTTACTACTGCTCAAAATTTACATTACTACCTTAGAAAAGATTATTCCAAAAAATTGAATGTAACGAAAGATTGAATTGCAGTACATAACTCCTGTATATCCTATTGCCTTCCACATGTTTTTGGTAATTGTCAAGAAATGCATTATAATTCTTGCATGGATTGTAAAAGCCTCTTTATTTTTTTTAAAAATTTGAAAGATCATTTACCATCAAATCTGCATGGAAATCTTGATAAATATCAAAAAAAGTTGATTGCATTTATATCACATCATGCTCATAAAGTATATCTAAATGCATAATTACCTGCCGCTCTTTCATAACTTGGTTCTGATTATAGATGCCACCCAAATTATTTTAAGCAAATCCCAAATTAATTTGTACATTTTGACAGCCATAATTCCCAAATCCCAAATGTACAAATTGCAAAATTTATATATGTAATTTGTAAATTAATTTGGATTTGTACATTTGGGCTGCCATAATCCCAAATTATTTTGGATTTGAGTGGCATCTATAATTCTGATGAAGTCTTAATTATTGTGAATTATAAAATGCATATTAATCCAAAAAAAGCAAGAGAAACAAAGAATGAATGGTTTGGCAAAAAGGGATGGACTTTATATTCTGCTTTATTAAATATATACCAAAAATCAAAATACCGGTCTTGATGTCAATGCTTTTGATCACTAGAGTAGAGACACTAAGCAAGATGCTTGGTTCATAGCATCTTCTTTACATGGAGTAATTGAAACACTTGAAAGGAAACCTAAATCTGTAACTATTATATCTGATAATGGTCATAATACAAAGCTTATGATAATATTATCATATTGGAAAGAATGATATGATATTTGCGTTAAAAAATGGATTTTTTTGGAAGTTGGAGAGGCAAAGATAGCAATAGATTCACATCATGCTCAAGTGAGTAATATGTTTTACCTTTTTTCATGATTTATATTGTAATATAATCAAAATTTTCCATTAAGATCACATATGCTATCAACCGGTATGTTAAACTCAGTTACAAGATTGCTTCTAGTGAAGATATTGAAATGGCTATCAAAATCTATCTGGTACCCATGTAGCAAATCTTCAACCTAACTGAGAGAAAGACAAATATATTATGCAATATACTGCATAATATACTTGATTTGAAATAGGAACTAATATGTTTTATAATTCATAGAAAATTATATTAGTAAAACAAGAAAACAAAAAATAGGAATAATTGCAGGAATCTGTAATTGGAACAAATTTACCTGGATGTATGATGGTGAAGAAGCTGGCTATATTTACGCTTGTTCCTTGCCAAAATTTGGAGAGTTGAATAAGTTTTCTCCTAATAAAATTCAAAAAATTGTCAAAAATCAAACAATTACTGAACCTAATCCTATTATTTCAACATATTCAAATCCCTCAAAATCATGGATAGTACTAAAGATTGATCATCAAGGTAACAAAATATTCTATATATCAATATTCAAATATTTGATAATCAAAAAACCTAAAATCCTATTCTTGCATAATATTCATATAGATACTATTGATGAAAATTTAGAAAAATTGACAAATAAATTAGTAAGTTAGAAATATAATAATTTCAACTGATAAATAAATCACAAAATTTATTATAATACAGGAATATATGAATATAACAAATGAAGTAGAAGAAAATTAGGAATATGAAGAGTATGGTAATTCATAATAGAAATTGGATACAATTTATAAGTTTACTTACCAGCAATTATTATTTTTTAATTGGAAAGTTTTTATTTCCAGTTGGGCATTGTAGCAACACCAAAAAATTAGAGAACCAGTAAAACGAATTCCTATATATATCAAACAACTTCTTGAGACAATGTTTCATGCAGGGACTGCTAATCCAGGAAAGAAAATGTCAGCTGCAGAGATGCGAAGTGAGCTTATGCAATGAGTACAAGAAGGAGAAATAGAAGAGGAGGATATACTGAAAGAATCTACCATTACAAATTGGATTACTTCTTTTTCACGAGATTGGAAACATGCAATGGCGCTTCAAGCAATTAAAGCAGCAGAACATACTTTGAATGCGAGAAAGTCTTGAAAACCAAGTTAAAAAGCCAATTTATATTTGTTTTTACATAAATAATATAATAAAGTACAGTAAAATAACAAAATACTATTTTTTGAAGTGTAAATCTGACGTGCATGTATAGTAAAGTCATTATTTTACATAGAAACGTATAAATTTTTTTTATGGATTCTTTTTTTTCAGGTATTTTTTTAGTATATTATGTGCCAATTATTTAAAGTTTGTGCATCGTTCATGAAATATCATTTTTGGAAGTTTGTGTATTAGCGTTAAATTGGTAAATTTAACCTTGATTTTATATATGTAAATAGTGCTGATTTTAACCAGATCAGTGATTAAAGAAATTGTATCTTTTTCTTATTACTTCCTTTTTTAAATTATAAATCATAATATATTAAACTTAGTATTATTTGATATTATATTATTAACTAAGAATACTAATTAAATATAATTCCTATTTTTTATTGTTTATCTTCTGGTTAAAAAATATTAATTGAAAAATAATTCACTCTTTTCAATTAAAAAATTTAGATTATTAAATCTATTAAATCATAATTTGTTATATTTAGCATAGTGTTATTAATCAAAAATACTGATTGAAAATAATTTTCACTTTCTAAATTTTTAATTTCTTACTTTTAATTAGTAAATAAATTCCAAATTTCTTACTTACAGATTTTATATATAAAATAATAGTAATCTACTACTAAATATAATAAGGATAGTATTAACATACACTAGTCAAAAAAGGACAATTCGACCTAAATTTGATCAGGTCGAATATAGGTCGAATGACGATCTAACCTATGTCAAATTGAGGCCAATTTTTTTGGCACATTTAGGGTGCCAATCGTCTCAAATTTGGAAAGAAAATTCAACCATCATTTTACTTATATCAGGACATTATTACATATTTATTTGACCCTAAAAAAACTATATTCGACTACTGTATGTAATCTGAATATAATTGATAAATAAGTCGAACTAGAGGTTTTTCAAGGTCAAATAATAAAGCATCATTTTGTATTTTATAAGCAAATAAAAACCATTTATTTTATATATATTGACGTATATAGTATATAGTAATATAAGATAATTATATAAACCAACTCGCATATGATCAACCGTACAAAAAAAATATAAAATATCCAGTAATAATTATATAACCAAAAAAATAAATATAAAATATACTAATAATATTCGTCTGCATCAAAGATTTCATGGAGTTCTTCGTCTTCCATAGCTCTTCCTTTTCCTTTTCGCTTTTTTCAGCTTTTTGTTGCTAATATGATACAACATATGATATAAACAAAATTAATTAATGATATTTGTGACGTAAAAATATTAAAATAATTCAACTTACTGTTATCAAACTTTCACCGATCTTATCCAAATCTTCAGGTCTAGTTGAATTTATTTCCGCCGAATTTAACAAGAAATCTGAATATAGCTCTGTTAAATTCAGTTCTATTGGCACACGATCCTTGTAAGATTAAATCAAATTATCAACCATGTCATCATATTCGCTAACGCCAATTGTTTTGTTTGTTTCATCTGTCTCGTACATTTTTGTTTTATCAAGTACCCATTCAGGCGCATTCTCGAGAGGTTTACTAGACATGAAGTAAATATCATCATTATAAATTCGCTCCCATTATTTTTTTGCGGGTTGAATATATTCTGCTTCAGGGTCTAATACGTCTCGTAATAGCTGTTTTAACTATTAAAACAAAGATAAACAAATATCGAATAAATATTAAAATAGGTTAGGAGCAGTAATCACTTTAATACCTCGTCTGAATGCCATGACTAATCGTATACATACAAGAACCGCTTATTATCAGGCAATTTCTGTCTTGAATCATCTTCAGAATCTGATTGCTCAATGGAATGACAATTATTCTGTACAAGCATTGGTAATAATTCGTCTTTATCAAATTCCTTTATGTTGGCGTCATTTCTTTCGTATAATTTTATTGCCGCCTTTACTTGTCTATTTTTTTTCTGTCGAATATATAAAGATTAATTTCAAATGACTAAAAAGAAGTGCATTAAAATAAAATACTGCTCACTTCAGACAATCGCGCATTCACGTGCATCCTATGGTCGACTTTGTCTAATTGGCCTGATAGTCGTTTCCATTGTCTATCTCTTTTATGCTTGTGAATTGATCGTAACCAATTTGACAATTGGGTTACAGACAGATTATAATGTCCACTCATCAACCTCTTTAATTTAGGTATCAATTTTTCGTATATCTTTGCTGTTTATTCACTAAAAGTCTTGCCGTAATCTAACTGATATTTTTCAGGTATTTGACCTTTCAAGAGGTTCTTCATTTCGTCCTAAACAATAAGAGAAAATAATAAAAGCTGTATATATACATTAATACAATTTGGCTGCAAATAGTCTTGTAAAATTCTTACTCTTGCAGCTGAAGCAGCAACTTCATCAGGCAATTTCTCTCTCAATTTTAATCTTTTATTGGGGCGTTTTGGTAAATATTGCTGTGGAGAATTGATGGTCTTTCGAGGTGTGCGAAATTGCATGAGCCGTTGAAGTTCTTCTTGGAGAGTTTTATTCTCTTCACATAATTGGTTCAATTCATCACCAAAAATTTCATTAAACTGCCGTAGTAAGGAATTCTCCTCCTCGACCCTATGAACACAGTCTTGCAAATTATCTATTTTTTGTTTCATTTCTGATACTTTGACCTTTTCCTGATTCAATTTATTCTGTAGTTGAAGGATTTCATTTTTTAAATTTCCTATGGTGCATATCACCTAAACTCATCAAACAGTCCGAAATTTCAAAATGACATTTTCACATGACTTATCACGTATACTCGATTTGATTGGGTAAAATTTAATTTTAATGACTTTAACGGCTTAAAAAATTTTGAGAAAATTTATTTTATTTTAATTTATTTAATTCTTCCAAAACACCCTCTAGTATTCTCCTATGAGATTTATACTTTTTTACTGCATACTCCACTAATTTCCATCAATACCTTTCCTGTAAAGATCCATATAGCGCCAACACTTTCTTGAGAACTTTTTAATAGTAATTAAGGTTACTGAATCAAGACTTTCAGGAACCACTCTTTGCGATTCCTCTCATGAATAATTACAATTTTCACGAGAATACCTTTTGGCAGCACTCCAGTACCTTTTAATAAAATTTAATTCGCAATGAAATTTAGAGAAAAAAATGCACTTATGTCCTGCATTTTCAATTAACTCTTCAATAGCACCTTTTTGAGCAAGAAAATCAGGTTCCAAGGATATTACTCGACATGCACAGCAGGAAGTTCTTGAACTATCCTGACACTTTTCTTTACATTTGTTACATTCTAATATCAATCCTCCAGGTGGCTATTTTTCACGTTCCATTAATACTTGTTTAATTCCTTTGGGCTTACCTTTAAGTTTTTCATCATTATATGTTGTTGGAAATACCATTGATTATAGCTGGTTATTTGGCCTGAAGTAAGTATTTCGCATGACTGGTTGTTTACCACCCAGGTTTAAATTCATTCGATTTGCAACTAATGCATCTTTGCTAAATGCAGCATAATTAGAGCTATTATTAAAAGCAAATACCGCTACACAATCTGGGTATAACGTCTTGAAAATAGGAATTGCTTTATATTCAATTTATTCCAGAAGATGTTCTGCTGTCCAATATCCCTCTTGATTTACACCAGGCTTTAAGTAACATCATGCTGCTTCAGGTACGTGAGGATGTTTTTCTATATTGGTTTGTTGCAAACGCAAACGTCCGTCAACCTCAGTAAGAAATTCACTAACCATGATCAATCTTCCATTTCCTTTTTTTCGTAACAGCATTTCACCATCTTTAGTCCACAATCTGTGTTTTCCTTCATTTGAATAAAAAATGCATTCATCATGAACTACAAGGATTCTCTCTTTCTCTCCTTCGGGTAAGTTAGGATGTATTCGATCCATAGATTCACCTTCATATTTGGACATGTATTTTTCATGTTCAAACATTTTTTCTAAGAATTCTTTTTGATATTGTAAAACATCATTTCTTTCATGCCCATCATAATATATTTCACGACGATATTGTTGAAATGAATAACCAAGAACGTTAAGCCCTGTATTTAATATTTATAGTAAATATAAACATTAATATTCAGGTTTATTGAAGAAGATTTAGTTTAAATTCTTTACTTACATCTTGTTGCAGTTATTAAAGCAATGGATTTTTCTTTGGTTATTCTGATATTAGGAAACAATTCATTTTCAATGAATTTTTTAAATGAAGTTGGTGTGGTATTGAAATCTTGTTTTCAAATCCAAGTATGATATCTTTCTGCAACATCTTCATCATCAATTATTCTAATTATTTTTTGATGTTTTTCAATTCTAGATTCTAGAAGTTTATTATTCAATAACCAATATTTTGTAAGATTTCAGATTTTTCATGCTTTTCATACACCACCATCAATAAAAATTTTTCGAGCAACTTCCAAACTAATATCAATTTTTCTGTGTCCATTATTATTATTTAACAAGGTAAGATATTCAAATATTGCTCTTTTATAATTATACTCAACAACCGTTAATTGATTATGTTATTTTTCTAACTGTTCTTTTATTTTTTCAGTTATTTTGTAAGTATACGGGTTAACAACTTCACTTTCTGAATTACTTGAAAAAACTTCTAGTGTATCAGTTTTAGATAATTGCGGGTTAGTATCTTGAGTATTACTAATCTTAAAAAAATTTGTAATTTTTTCAGTGCCGGCTGCAGCTTTAGTTAAAGTGTCATTTGGACCATATTTGTCATAATATGTTGATTTTGGTATTTTGCCTATCTTATATGGCCTCCGCTTCATTTTTTCTAGTTAATTATCATCTTTCCATACTAAATCGAGATTTTTTAATCTTTAGTGGAGTTTGATTTCAGCTTCCATGTCCTCTGGTTCATCCCATCCACTATCATCATCATCACCCCACGCTTCTTCATCATTAAAAAATTTGAAATTAATATCACCAGCCGGTATATCATCAACAAAACTTGAAGAACTGCCACCATTATCATTAAAAGAATCAGGATCATCATTAAAATAACATGAACCATCAGCGAAAAAATCAGATAAATCATCATCATTGTAAGATACTTCAAGCATCAAAGAGTTCCAGCCATCTTTACATGTTTTTTTAATATTATACTTGCCGTCTGCTGTACGTGGTTATTCTTTTGATTTTCTTTTTTGTTTAGAAGGAGGTGGCATTTTTTTTATTTTTATTTTGTGGAAGTAAAAAGGCCCAAATCAATAATAGACAAAAATATATAATTGTTTAAATAATAATCGAATTATCACGTGATCAAAATTTCGCATTTTTATTGGTCTAAATCCCTGTAAATACCCCTGCAAAATTAGTCCAAATCTGGCTAGCTACTAATAAAATACCTTATTTTAAATACCGATAACTTTTTAAATAATTATGCTAGTCCAAAAATGTAAGCCGATTTTCTAAAAGAGTAAGACTTAAACTACATAAAAATCGGTTTAATTTTTTAATAATATACAAATTGAAAAACTAGATATATTTAGAATTTATACTAAATTTTTGATGAGTTTAGGTGATACGCACCATAGCTCTAAATTACCTATTTTAAATTATAAGGATATGTATCAAATCGTAACGAACAGATGTAATATAATAAATATTAAAATATAACAAAAAATTCAGTTTATCCACTTCTTCATTACTCGGTTGAACATTTCTTGGTGCTTCTTCTTCATGATGTGAACGGTAACTTTTCGGTACATTAATATTAGGATATCTTTTAATAATATCAGAAGTTCGTTGAAATTGAGTTTGACTTTGACTTAATGAGGCTAAAATATCTTGTGAAACAACAAGTCTAAAGGAAGCTGTAGTATTAGTATTTAGTGATGTTGGTGTTGAAGCAATATTTCATGGTGTGGCAATATTTTGTGGTGTAAACGAGGTGGTGGTATTAGTTAGTGTTAATGCTCATGATGTGGCAATATTTCATGGTATAGTATTAGTTGGTGTTGATGCTTGTGATGTGACAATATTTCGTGGTATAGTATTAGTTGGTGTTGACGCTTGTGATGTGACAATATTTCGTGGTATAGTATTAGTTGGTGTTGACGCTCATGATATAGCAATATTTCGTGATGTAGATGAAACGGTAGTATTAGTTGGTGTTGGTATTGAAGCAATATTTTGTGGAGGAGTTGATGTTGTATGTGGCGATGGTGTAGACAAACCAGCAATATCTAGTGAAGGAGCATTTGGTTTTGATGGTTTCTTACGAGCCATTATTATTTTAAAATTATTTTTATTTTTTATTATTATTTTTTAAAAAAGAAAAAAAGGCAATTTTTTGTATGGAACGAGAAAATTGGACCATTATTTATATCTATTTTTTTACTATCAAATTAGATTTTTAACAATTAACGATCACAAACATTTGTATAAAATTAGACTTTCAATAGGCGTGATCAAATTAGACTTAAACTTTCGCATCAAATTAGACTTTTAATTAATTAAACATATATTAAATATATCAAATTAGACTTTCAATCATTAGCTGTTAATGATCAGATTAGACTTAAACTTTCACATCAAACTAGACTTTCAATTAATTGAACAGTTGAATCGCATTGAGTGCGTCGTATAGTATATATTTTATTTTTTAAATTTCAGTTTTCATTTAATTTTCTATTCAACTTCTTACGTCTAATTTTTCGTATTTGAATTTGTCTATTTTGTTAATTATACCATCAATATCATTTTAAAACAGAATATAATCACAATATCACTAAAAATTCGACATCACTAAAAATTTGATATTAATAAAAAATCACTATTAATTAAATATAACAAAGTATATTATAACTTTATTCAACGTAAAAATCATATTACAACTTTATCGTATCTGACTTTTATCAAAAAATAAAAAAAGGGGAAAGAAAATGCATTGCTACTAATATCATAGATGAATATAATAATTCTAGTTCATTGACCTCTGAACAAACATCTACTGAATTTACAATCAGAAAATCAAGAGAGAAGGTTCCGTGCTTTTGCAGCCATTGTAATGGGAAAATGGTTAATCCATGTACGAAGGAGGAACATGAGCAAACGAATGAGCAAACAACTTCTTTGGAACCATTAAATCGTGATAAGGCTCCAACGTCTCAAGAGTTAGTAAAACTGATTGATTTGACAATATCGTTAGCAGAACTACAAGATACGACAATGTCTATTGATACACATTCTGATAATGATACGTATGAGAAACAGAAATATATATTTCTTTCATGCAAAAAAAGGCAAAACCAGGCACATTTCGTCATATCACTGAAGTTGAGCTAGTCGCTGAAGATTCCTCTTATAATGTACCAGCTGAATATGACACAGATGATATCTACACTAGTGAAACTTCAACATAAGAAGATTCTTCTAATGATGAAGATAACAATTTTTCAGATAATTTTGAGAATTACTCTCATCCTATGTTCGACATACCAGATATTTCAGATACACCAGATATTTCAGAATTACCAACAGATGAATTAATTAAAGGGATTTTGATATGGATTATGAAGTTCAGGTCGAGTCATAACATACTAAATACCGCAATTGAAAAATTAATACAATTTATTAAAATAATATTGAAAGTATGTAAAAATGTCAATTATGAATTATTTCCAAATTCATTGTACATGCTAAGAAAAAAGTTAGGACTTTTTGATTGATTTACGCAGTTTGCAGCCTACCAAAAATACCACAAATTATACAAAAAAGAGGAGATAATATCAAAAGATAATAATACTGTTATGAAATGCAACCATGTTGAATTTCCAAATTCGGCTACAAAGAGATTAAAACAATGTTATACTCCTTTAGGGAAGAAAATTTCTTTAAATAATAGTATATCAATTGTTCCTGAATTAATTTATCCAGTCTCAAGTATACAAAAGCAGCTTTCTAATATGTTCAAGCGGCCAGGATTTGAAGAATTACTGTGGCATTGGACACGTCATTCAATAATTGACAATGTTCTATCAGATATTTATGACAGCCAAATATGGAAAAATCTTAAGGAATCATCTGAACAAGAGTCAAATAACTTTTTCCGACCAGATAAGGCTGATGCTCATCTAAGATTAATGATGAATTTGGATTGGTTCTAGCCTTACGAAGGAACAGTTTACAGTACAGGTGTAATATACGCAGTAATATGCAATCTACCTCAGGATATTTGATTTAAGCCCAAAAATGTGCTTACTCGGCATAATACCAAGACCTGATGAGGTTAAATTACATAAAGTTAATCATTATCTTTCGCCAATAATAACGGAATTAGAGTCACTTTGAGAAGACGTGAATCTTAATCGTACTAATGAATGTCCAAATGGCAAAGATATTTGAGCTGCATTAATAATTGCTTCGTGCGATATTTCTGGAGCTTGAAAATTATGCGGGCATATCTCTGCCCTCGCATCATATCATCGATGTGAAAAAAGGGCCAATAATCACAATTTTGGTGGCATGGCAGATATGAGCGACTGGTTTATCATAAAAGATCCATAGAGCATCGTCAAAAGGCTTTGGAATGGCGACGATGCAAATCTAACGCAGAAAGAGAGAGATTTGTCAAGGTGAATGGCGTAAAGTGGTCTGAAATATTAAGACTCTCATATTTTGATCCAATTCAGTTTGTTGTTATAGATCTGATGCACTGCCTTTTTCTAGGAATCGCAAAATGGATAACAAAACGAATATGGATTGATGAAGATGCATTAACAGAAAAAGCTCTTCAATCAATTCAAAAGAAAATGAGCAAATTTAAGCTACCATCAGATTTGGGACGAATTCCTGGTAAAATCCATTGCAGTGAAGGTTTTTCTAACTTTACCACTGACCAATAGTGCAACTTTTTCCTAATATACGCCACTGTTGTGTTATGGAATCATCTTCCGAATAAAGATCACAAAATTCTTACGTATTTTGTAAGAGTTTGTACGATTTTGGTTAGACGAATTGTGGAGATTAACGATATGAAAGAAGCTCATGAACTTTTAGTAAAGATAATTAAATTGATTGAAGAGCATTATGGCGAAGGAAAAATAATGCCAAATCTTCACCTATCATTACATCTATGTGAGTGCTCTTACGATTACGGACTCCTATATTTGTTCTGGTGCTTTAGCTTTGAACAAATAAATGGCGTATTAGGTAATTCAAATTTAAATTCATTTGCTGTGTCAATTTTTCGAATTATATTATTCCATTAAGCAAAGATTAATAATAAAATATTTATTAGGATCATTGCCTAATAGCCACCGCCAAATTGAATCTGAACTAATGCGTTGATTGATGACTGAAACACAAATAAATGATATTATCAGCTCAAGTTCAGAAGTAATCGGCATCAAATTACTCAATAAATGACCTTCTGTCAGTTTTCTTTCTGAATTTCTGACAAATGAAATGTATCAATTTTTGATGAATTCCAGAAATATATTGGAATCACCAATTACTGGTTGCGAGGAATTTCCAGGTATATTTTTAGCACCGCGATCTGAAGATATTTGTCTTGATGAACAAATCTACAATTTACTTATTGAATATTATAAGGATACATACATAGATTCTATATTCAGAAAACTGTTCACAGAAAATTTACCCAATTTGACGATCGTTATCAACAAAGTGAATCGATATGAAAGATGTCAAATCGGTGCAGAAATTTTTGGATCTGCTGCTACAACACGACATATTAAGAGTCATTTGTCTTAACTAAATTTATTAATTGTGATGGGAATAGCGTTGATACTTACCCAGGTCAAATCTAATTTTTTTTCGAACATAGCATTCATTTATCCTCCCATAATTTGACACACAAATTGGCTTACATCAAATGGTACAAACTGGCAAATTTAACATCCCGATTCCATTTCAGTATTGATGATGATGTTGAAACTTGCAATGTCGAATTATGGGAAGATAGTTTCTATTTAAGCAGTAGAGACAATATAATCCCAATACACAACATTTTAGGTCAGTTTATACCTGTAAAATACAAAAAATCAGATCAATCTAATGCTAGAAAATATTTAGCCATTATTCCTATAAATAGAAAGTTCCATTTGCGTTGATTTAATATAACATTTATACTAGTCTGAATTGTTTAAACATTTTTTAACAAATATTGTATCATTGTTTTTTATTATACTTAATAATATTAATATAGTAAATATATTATAACCATTATTTAATATAGAAAAGTGAATACAATTTGGCCATTATTCGTGTGAGGCTGAATATAATTTAATTTTTATTATACGCAATTTGACCATCATTCAGCAGGATTGAATCAGAGTCGAATATAGATTGAATTGCATATCATTACTAATTTAGGTCGATTTTTTTAAAAATTGGCCGAATCTAGACCAGATTTTTTGGAGGCCGAATATTCCTTTTTCGACTAGTGATATATTAACTAATATTTTTTTAATATAGGTGTTTACTCTTCTACTTCTGGATAAAATATCTTAGTTATATGCAACTAGTCATATTTTTAAAAAATTATATAATCTAAAATTTTTGCTTGTCCTTATCTTTTAAAATATTAGTTAATATATGTTACTGTCTTAACTAAAATAGAAATTATTATATATTTTATTTGCTAAAACTTATCATATAACTATCATATATTTTCTAATATAATTTTTTAATAAAGTATTATTATATGACTATTATTATAATTACTATATAATTTAATTTAATTTATCCTATAATTAAAATAATTTTTATAAATTATCATATGATCATTACTTAATTATTATCTGATTATTATATGATTATTATATATTATTAATTAATCTTATCATTTTTATATCTACTATATTTTTATTTAATTAACTTTATTATTATATTTATTATATAATAATATAATTGCAATATTTTTAATATATTAAATTAAATTATAAGATATATTTGTAATAACTTAAAAAAAAACTATAAAAAAATATAAATTTTAAAATAATATAATAAATGTATTTTTGCTTTCTTAACAAGTTTATTTAAAATAAAAATTTAAATATCTCTAATATATATTATATTTAGATTTTAGCAAATTAAATTAAATTTAACAACATATTATAAGGATTTTATTTTTTTTCGCACCTGCGATATATTGCACCCTGAACACTCTGGGCAAAATTACGGTAATGCCAGGCAAAATTAAACATGTGACATTTAACTAGGGGTGTGAAAAATAGATTTTTTACGACTGAAAAAATTCTAAGTTCCCAGAATACATATAAAAAAATGAAAAGAAAAAAGGTGTGATACAAGTGACAAAAAAGGGTGCAATACATCGCAGGTACAGAAAATTATTAAACCCATATTATAATATTAAGTTTTCATGAATTATATTAATTTTTATAAAGTTATATATATATTTTAAGTAAATTTGATATTTTTTAAAAAATATATAATAATGTATATTATTTGTAAAATTAGTTTAGCTGACTTAAAATAAAAAAAATTATACTTTAAAATTAAAAATTAAATAGGTAATAAAAAATTAAAAATACAAAAATTGGTCACATTTTACAAATATTAAATCAATCATTCTAAAATTTTATTATAAATAGATTTGATCCTACTAAACAACTTTACTTAAGCAAAAAAAGATAATTTTATTTGATCAAAATAATAAAAACATATTTTAAAATTACAAAATAACTTTTTGTAAAAAAATTAATAATATAAAAATATTTAAGGATAGAGTATATGCCGATCATTTTTTAATGTCAAATTTTTTATCAGATTTCACAAATTTATTTGATGATGTGATATAAGGTTAAAGAATAATAAAAAAATTTTTTACACTATTGTTAACTAACATAAAGAAACCTTCTATTTTTTATTTTTAATAATAAAAATACATGTTTTCTAGTTATTTTATGTTTTAAATAATAAAAAACATGACATAAAAAATTTTGAAGAACTGAAATTTTTCGCATGAAGGAAACTTTCTTAAGAAAAAGTTTCGCATGGATGATAAACTGTTGAGAAAAAACTTTATTTATACAAATACAAATACTACTTTTTTTGTTTTTACTGATACAAGTTGTAGAAATTAGCAGTTTTTTGGCTGGCATTAACATTATAATCTTGGCTGAATTATTTTTAACAAGATAAAAAACAATAAAATCTAAAAAATTTCTTTAAAGTATTTTATTAGAAAAGTCTGGCGAAAAGAGATGAATAAATTTTGGAAAATTATTCAGGTGCCGGTAAATCAGATTGTCATGGAGTCATAATACAAAAAAAATTTGCAGTATGATCATATAGAAAATGATTATCATTACACTTTACCCTTAATACTTTACAAATATTAGATCAATTATTTTTTTTTTTTTTTTTAGTCAAAAGAAGTGCTTTTATTAACTGAAAAAAAATAGATAAGTATACAAAAGATCAGGAAGATAAAGCCTACCTGTTCCTCACACTAGAGTCATAGATATATCTCATAACTACTATAGCCTTAACCTATTCTCTTTAACGTAATAAGAAATCTAGTTATAGAATTGTCCAAGGTATAAAGAAAACAAAAAAGAAAAAGAAAAATTCTACATTCTAATAAAATAAAACAACATCATGTAAAATGAATGTTAAGCATGACAAGAAATTAGTGTGAAATTATCTATCTATCCTTCTAACTAAACTAAATATAATATTCTAATAATACCTTCAGCCCAGCGATTAAATGTTTTATATTTGACTTCTTAAACTGATCATTTCTTGATTGATTGATTTTCTTGGTAGAGTGACCAGATTTAGGAGTTTTATATCGATCGTTATTGCGATTGTTAATATTAAAACCTGAAAAAGAAGAGTTAGGCTTATGCAGTGTTCTTGAGAACTTGTCTGTATTGCCAATTCAAGCAGATCTACATAAATTCTTGAAGTTTGGAGTGCAATAACAGCACCATGAGATTCTAATATCATTCCAAAGCTGAGGGTTCTTAATGCGAGTGGAAACATGATCCATAATGTCAAAGTAACCTATCAGCTTTCTAGACCTATCAACTTTTTTAACAATTTTAAAAGATTTTATACCACTATCTAACAAAAATTGGTGTAAGCGTCCATTCAGGAATAAGGAGCCATCTGTTATATCATCTGAAATGTTACTAGGGTTCTGATCGGTTCGGTTCAGTTCAGTTTTTGCAAAAACTGATACTGAATCAAATTGATTGGTATCAGTATTGATGATTACTGAAACTGACTGGTATTGGTATTGATGATTATCAAAACCGATCGATAATTACCAAAAACTGAACTGATTTACTGATATTAAAAACCATTTTTAGTAAAAAAAATATCGCGAAACTATTTTAGTATTTTTTACCAATCAAATCATCTATAAAAACATTTCGCAACATTTTTTATTTAAAGTGTCAAAAATAAAATTACGAATCATTTTTTTTATTAAATTAACTAATAAAAAACATTTCGCAACATTTTTAATTAAAATGATAAAAAAACATTGCAAACCGTTTTTTTTATTAAATTAACTCATAAAAACGTTTCGCAACATTTTTATTAAAGTGACAAAAAAAACGTTTTGCAACATTTTTTAACTAAAACAACAAAAAAAAACGTAGTGAAATGTTTTTTTTAATAAACTAACTATTAAAAAATGTTTTGAAACATTTTTTTATTATAATTAGATCATAAAAACATTTTGCAACGTTTTTATTATAAAGACAAAAAAAATGTTGCGAAATGTTTTTTTTATTAAATTAACTGATAAAAAATGTTTTGCAACATTTTTTAACTAAAGTAACAAAAAAAAATGTAGCGAAACATTTTTTATTAAACTAACTGTTAAAAAACGTTTTAAAACATTTTTTTATTAAACTAACTGTTAAAAAATGTTTTGAAATATTTTTTTATTAAACTAACTGTTAAAAAATGTTTCGCAACATTTTTTAATTAAAGCAACAAAAAAAAATGTTGTGAAACATTTTTTTTATTAAAATTAACTCATAAAAACATTTCGCAACATTTTTATTATAGACATAAAAAAACATAGCAAAACATTTTTTTTATTAAATTAACTGATAAAAACGTTTTGCAACATTTTTTAACTAAAGCAACAAAAAAAATATAGCGAAACATTTTTTTATTAAACTAACTGTTAAAAAACATTTTGCAACGTTTTTTAATTAAAGCAACAAAAAAAAATGTTGCAACCCGTTTTTTTATTAAAATTAACTCATAAAAATGTTTCATAACATTTTTATTATAGAGACAAAAAAAACGTAGCAAAATGTTTTTTTTTATTAAATTAATTAATAAAAAACATTTCACAATATTTTTTAATTAAAGCAACAAAAAAAATGTAGCGAAACATTTTTTTTATCAAACTAACTGTTAAAAAATGTTTTGCAACGTTTTTTAACTAAAGCAACAAAAAAATGTTGCGAATATTAAAATTAACTCAAATGTTTCACAACATATTTTTTTTATTAAATTAATTGATAAAAAACATTTCGCAACGTTTTTTAATTAAAGCAACAAAAAAACGTTGCGAAACATTTTTTTATTAAAATTAGCTAATAAAAACATTATGTAACGTTTTTATTAAAGTGACAAAAAAATGTTGTGAAACATTTTTTTTATTAAAATTAGCTCATAAAAATGTTTTGTAACATTTTTATTAAAGTGACAAAAAAATGTTACAAAACGTTTTTTTTATTAAAATTAACTAACAAAACTTTTCGCAACAGTTTTGTAATTATGTTGACATAAACCGTTGCGAACGATTTTTTTATTCAATTAATGTTTCACAACGTTGTTTGTTAAAATGACAAGAAAAAAGTTGCGAATAGTTATTTTTTTATTAGATTAACGAATAAAAATGTTTCGCAACGTTTCTTAATTAAAGTGACAAAACACCGCTGCGAAACAGTTTGTTTTATCAAAATAACTAATAAAAAATGTTTCAAAACATTTTTTTATTATATTATTTAGTTAAATCAATTCAGTAATTTGGTTCGGTAAATCGCAAAACTAGTACTGAAACCGCAGTTACTGAAACTGATCAGTAAATTTACTGAAAGTTTCAGTTTGGTAAACTGTAAAAACTGAAACTGCTCTGATACCGAAACTGATTGATACAGTTTGATAATTACTAAAACTGATCAGAGCCCTAAATGTTACATACGACAGCTTGGAACTTCTCATGCTGTTTCTTTTCAGAAAGATTCCAGAAAGCAAGGAACCATCAGATAGGAATTCTTTTCAAGTTAACAGATCAGTCTCCTCCATTATAACACTTCAAGCACTTGTGATCAGGGATCAGTCTAACCCTTGCAGATAAATACTTTTTGTGCACCATTATGCTGACTAATGTGACCTTATCCCATCATCCTAAATTGGCCAACAGAGTATAGTTATCCCATTTGGCCAAAATATTATACACTACAAGGTCTAGTAATTGTGCATGTTCTTCTCCTTGAGGACAATATCTGGTGATAATAACATTTTCATTCTTCAAAGTATTGTCTGTCTCTTTCTGTTTTAATTTCTTTTCATTATCAATAGGTATTGATTGTAGTTTAGAATCTCGCTTCAACTGCTTAAAGGGTGTAAAAGAAGGAGAAAGTAAACTTTGATTAAAAGTAACCATCCTTAAACTAGAAGGTCA
>BLAL01000243.1:0-18442 GCA_015698045.1 Rhizophagus clarus | reverse complement strand
AAGTTTTATATCTTTTTATTGCAAAGACTCCAAATTAGTTATTTTTAAATGGTAATTATATAAGTAATTAATTATATTAAATAAAAATTTTATATTATTAAAAATTAGATTTGGATTTGTAAGAATTTTGATCAATTAACAAATGTTATATGTAAATATTATTTCACGGGAAGCTGTGGATATCATTAATCATCAACGGCGAAGCTGTGATGATAATGATATTGGGCTGATCCGTGAAATAACTAATTTAATATCATCGGAGTCTAAGTCCTGTTACAATTTTTAAACTATTTGATTACTATTCTTTTAAATTAAACATCACCATAAAATTATCAAGAAGAAAAATACAGACGACTATTAGGAAACGTGGTATAAATAAAATATTATCTGATGATTTTTTAACAGATATGAATATCCAAAAATCAAACTCTTATAGACACAAACAAGTTTGTTAATTAGCCTTAAAAATCTTTTGTTAAAATTAACAAATACAGTTAGCATTAATGTGAACAAAAATTCTTAAATATGAAAATATAGTAGACATAAATGAACTGTTTGATCTAAATTATCTAATATTTATATCTAATTTCAACAACACTAATTTTAAATAAAAAAAAATTCAAAATAATATACATTTTTTGAAAGAAAAAGAAGCACTGGTCAAAATCGATGCTAGCGGATACATATCGGGTACCCGATATGTGTAATATATTTGTAGGATATGTGTATGATATTCGATAATAATACACATATCGGGTACCCGATATGTGTATTGTTTATGCGGAAATTCGGTGATACATATTACAGTTATCGCACAAGTATTCACACATATCGGGTAGTTATAATATCGGGCACATATCATTTATTTACTGTATACCCGATATATTGTAATAAATATCGTATAAATATCGTATACCAATCATACATTTATCAGATAGCACCGATAATTATTTTATAGCTGTCCGATATGGACATATTTTGGTACCCGATATGAACACGATAAAGTTCAAGTACATATACCGGGCAGTATAATATTTTTAATAATTCAGGCAAAAATTATAGAATTTATATTATAATTTGTAATTTATATATATTTTTTCAGATTAATTTATAATTTTAACTCAAAATTTATTTTTAATTAAAAACAAAAAATATGAATTACAATCTATGTAAAATCAATACTACATTTATGTAAAATCAAATCTAAATTCAATAAATTGCGAATAAATCTATATTATATAAATCAATTATACTGTAAGTGGCATACTAACGAAATTAGATTTCACTTGTTCGCTTACTTATTTTCATTATATTCAAATTTGATCATTAAACGAAAGTAACATTATTAGTAACAGGTTGTTAGAAAAGGAACAATAATAAAAAAAGAATATTAGTAGAAGAAAAAGAAATAGTTAGTAGTAAAAAATGTTAGTAGGAAAGAAATAAAATAAATAAAAATTAGTAGAAGAAAATAATTAGTAGAAATTATAGAAGAAAGAAACAGTAGAAGAAAGAAAATAGAAAAATAATGTACAAGTACCCTACAACTTCATCCCTAGGTAGTCAAAAATCTCAGGTAGTTCCAGACCACAGCAAACATGAAAGATAACTATATATATACAATAGCAATGAAGAAAAATATTAGATAGTGGAAACGTTAGTAAAATTTAAGAAAAGTAAATGATAGAAAATTCAGATTATGTTAATAAGAGAAGTATTAGTAAAAGGAAGAAAGAAACGTTAGCAAGAGGACGTTAATAGAAAATATTTATAATCATATGAAAAGAGAAGTGTAGCGTTAATAAAAAATATACCTTATGTGTTTCTTTTCCTGAATATAATAAAGAAAAAAATGTAAAAAAACGTCGTTAAAGAGGAAGTGTAACATTAATAAAAAATATACCTTGTGTGTTTTTACGTGTTAATTTGATAATATTGTAAAAAAAAGAAAGCGTTACAGACTTACAGTAAGCGAAAAAATTAAAGAGAAAAAAGAAAAAAAAAATAAAATGACAATATAAACAAATAATTAAAATCATGTGATCATTAAATAATAAGTTGATTATAATTGGTCAACATTTGAACAGTTACACAAATTTTAAACAATATATTTTATCATATAGTACAGTATAATAACGAATGAAAGAATATAAAATATAGCAATAAAATTAATAAAAATTTTGCATTTTATGCATTTTACATATAATTCTGAAAAAGGGTGTACCGGTTATCTATATATTTTATTTATCATTTTTTGCTATGATAATATTATCATCGTTAATATCACGAATCTTACTTTCACCTTTTAGCGTACAATCTGCAATAAAGAAGCAGAACTATTCTGGTCCGTAACCGTATCATGCGCAAAAATTTATTTTCTTGATCTTGTACGACTTAAAAATGAATTTCTTAAAATATTAATACTAATCTTTTTTTTAGCAGCAAGTCATAGTGATCGTGGTGATCGTAGTGGTCGTGGTAGTCATAGAGGTCGTGGAGGTCGTGGTCGTAAAGGCGATGATGATATCGACGATGGGTAAAATTTTATTAATCAAATTTAAATTATCACTTAAAATATTATTATTTTAATTTTTTTTTATAAGTACGACATTATCCTTTCTGACAGAGATGATGGCAACGACAATGAGCTTATAGATGACTTTGCGAAGCAGATAACATGTACATACACCTTTTTCAAAATTATATGTAAAATGCAAAAATGCAAAATTTTTATCAATTTGTATTGCTATTTTTATTTTACAGATTATAAAATATATCTTTTAATAAAATTCAAATTTTTCAGTTTATACTATACGATAAAAATTTATTAGCGAAACGAGTGAAATAAAAAAATTGAAAATTTGCCGTATTAGGTACTTTTGAAAGTTAAAACAATGCCGATGGAAACCTAAAAGTGCTAAAAGTGAGGTATATATATATATATATTAGTTATAGGAATAACTAAAGTAAGTAATTAATAGTTAGTGTTGGCGAATAGAGTATTTGCTGACGAAGAATTTGCTGACGAAGGATAAAAGGCGACAAAGTATGACTGATGATGAAATAATAGATAGTGTATAGACAAGTAACGATACTCAGTCCCATACATATCTTAGGAGGCTAGCCTATCGTGAATTAACTCACTACGAAGAATATGTATTTTATTTGCGCATATACCTATAAACACAGGTATATAGATGGACCTGCCAGTGAAGGCACGTATGTTCAGGAAAAGGTGAAGGAAGGGAATAAGATATAAATGATATTAATTACTTACCCTATTTTAGAGTAAAACAACGTGAGATATGAAAACGTTACGAAAAGAAGGACAGTAGAAGGACAGTAGAAGAAGATAGTAGAGAAAACCTAAAAAGAAGAAACGGGAAAGAATAGGGTTGGCAAGCGTTAGCAGAAGAATGGAAATACCGAGTATTTCAAATATGAAACAGTGAAATAACATAAAAGCGGCTGGGATCGCCCGACTGCTAACGCGCGATACGTATATTGCTTACAATCTGTCGAGGTGTGACGGCCTACCCCTTACATTAAAACCATTCAGCGCGAAGCATTGAATAGCGCACTTGCCTTATAGAGCCCTAATGATATCAACACAAAGAAATTAAAATTATAAATCTGGCAAAATTTGAAAGAAGTTTGCGGAGGTTGATGACGAGGATCATAAGAAATGGAACGTTTTAAAGAAAGAAAGGCTCGCTTTAGATTAACCAGTTTCACAGACATTCTCTTTTATTGGGACGAAGACAGTTGAGTGATACGTTTAACACGACCTATTAATAACAAAGAAAGGAAATAGAAAGGGTCATCCAGGAGTACGTAGATGAGCAAGTATAAACGTCACAATATTCAACAACCGCGTACAAGTGTTCGCAGGATCCTTTCAGGACTGGATGATAATAACCATCCTGAGCGTAAGACATTATCTTTACACGCGTCCGCAGTCACCCCTTTAGAAATCAACTCCAAGCAGCTATGACCAAATATGAACCACACTCACCTTTAGCAATAGTCCAAAATAAACGTTGGCTTCTTTAACTTTTGTCTGAAGGAGGTAGATTACGGCGAGAAGTAAAGGAACGTCTACAAGCCATGATATTGAAGTCTGTAAAAATATATAAATAAATAAAGACGTAAAAGTTAGGAGGTGACATCTGGTTGCATTCCATGTGACCCCAAGCCAACTATTCCTTGAACCCCACAGACTCCCTAACTATCTTGTAAGCAGTATCATTAAAACTATGAAGCAATACTGGTATATCGTGTATATTAGATTATTGGAATATTGTAAGACAGTTTATCTTTAGTTAAGACCGTAATCTTTATAATACGTGCAGTGACCCAGCGTAAACTCAGGAGCGCGTGCTTACCTTTAACCAAAGATATACAAGAAGGATATGAAAGCAATAGAGAGCGGAAAAGAGTAAGAGAGTTATGGAAAAAATAGAAATAATATTTGAAGAAAAAATATTTGTTAAAAGAGAGAAAAGAAGTTATTTTATATTTTTAAGATAAAACGCGACAAAAATTCGGATATTTCATGATAATCTTAAGGAAAATAACTTAATTGGTGATCAACAATGTGTTTGAAAACTAAATTGATATTAGTATAACATGACTAGTACAGTACATGACGGTTCCAAACTGGAATAAATATATCAAGTTGACTGTAAATGTTGAATTTCAAACTGTAATTTAAATGATTTATAAAAAATTTCTTTTGAAGAACATTAATCGATTTCTGTAAATTTTCTTTTTCCATTCAAAAAGCCATCGAAAAGTTTATTTATATGAATTATAAAATATCATATCAAATGAAAATATCAAACCATTTAAAAACTTACTTATATAATAAGCAATAAATAGTTTATTTATATTCATATTATATATATATTTTTTATAATTGATTAATTATAATACTAGCTCAAAAATATTTGCCCCTGGCCAATTTTAAAATATATTTGTTAGCACAAATACGTCCAGCTTCTAATGCCTCGCTAGAAAGCTGTTGATGTTCATCAGAAAGCAAATGGATACAAAGAGGAAATTCCATCTACATTTGAAAAAAAAAAATTTGTAATAAAATTTTGAATAATTGAATTTATATACACACATTGTTGTTATCAATTAAAATTTTGAATAATTGAATTTATATACACACATTGTTGTTATCAATCTATGTTGATAATGTTGGGGTGGTGAAGAAGGAGGTGGTAGTGAAGAAGGAGGTGGTGGTGAAGAAGGAGGTGGTGGTGGTGGGCGAAGTTAGATTGATAATATTAGGTGGTGAATAAGGAGGAGGTGGTGGTGGCGGCGATGAGAGAGGAGAATAATTTAAGGGAGTTGTCGCCTGGGACGTCGCTCTCGACCTTTCGTTAATATCGTGAATTATATCATAATTCGTTCCTAATAAAAGAACAATTAATTAATAAAATTTAAATATAAAAATATTTAATATTTATATTTGTGATATTTACTTGGTTTTTCCCAGAAATGTTCTTTAAATTCTTCGAAAAACATTTCTCCTAACATCGTTTTCTTACCCTTGGGATCGCCATCTACATATTTTTTCAATTTTCTGATAAAATCATGTCATGTTTAGTATTTATATTAGTGAATACGAAATATTTTATTTATATAACTTATAAAGCACGCACTAAATCCGTAGAAATTTTTCTTTAACACTTTTTCCTGAATAATCTGTTCAAATTTAATATTTTATTTTCACTCGCAAGAGTTTTCCCAGTAATTGTATCTCATGTTATTATTTAATTGATGATAATTTTCATTTTCACTTTTTCTTTTTTCAATTAAGTAATTTAACTGATCTTTGGACCACATTGTAGAAAAGATAAAAAACCTCGTAAAAAAACAATTGTTAGGTTGATAAAATTTTGATCCTTTTAGAATAGAAGAAGATAAAAAATCTCAGTAAAAAACAATTGTTAGGTTGATAAATTTGTTATCTTTTATAAGAATTTGATCGAATTTATTACTGGATCTATATCATTTCTTCGTTGTATTCATTAATTTGTCTATTCTTTTGCGATTTAATCATATGAATCATTAAAGTCTAATAAATTACTACGCCTACAACCTTACTATATTCGTTATAAATAAACAAAAGGATGGAAATGACCATAATACTTTGGAGACATTATTCGTTTTGCGATTTAATCATATGAATCATTAGTCTTAAAATAAATTACTACGCCTACAACCTTACTTTATTCGTTATAATAAACAAAAGGATGGAATGACATAATACTTTGGAGACAATGTTACATCAAAAATTCCCTATTAATTGTAACACGATTTAATATAATGAAATAACTAGACATGTCGCGGGCTTGTCGCGGTTGTATGCGCGGTAAACTATTAATAAAAAAATGAGTTATATCGTGGGTGTGTCGCGGGTGGGGTCAGTTGAAGGCTTATATTCGAAGATTTTAATGTAAACTTATTACAAATAATACAATATTACAATATCAATTATTCTGAGTACGAAACTTTAAATAAATAAAAATTTATCGTCGTTTCATATAACATGTGAAATGAATTCGTGTCAACAAAGTCCACTAGCATCTTAGTCGGAATTTCCCTCTCTCTCCCTCACTTTCCATATATATTAAATCTTATTTTTTCGTAATCGTGCATTTTCCAGAATCGTCATCCATATATAGTAAAAAGGTTTCGTTTTCGCCATTTAGGATTTCGTCACAATTTTCCTATCAAATGGATCAAATTGTACTATGTTTCACCACATTTTATCGTCCTAAATACATTTATTAAAACAAGTTTGGAAATTTTTTACACCGTCGTAATTTGGCAATGCTGCATTTTACATTTATACATTTAATATTTTTCTATTTAAAAGGTATTATTGATAGGTAAATGTTTGATTTTCCAATTGGGAGTAACATATTTAAATTTTGTAGCTCTACATAATATTCTATGAACCGGTAGCAATGAATCACAGCCTTCCTCATAGTATTCAGTTCTCCACAATTCCGTATTTGATATGTCTGGTCTCATAAAGTTATGTTTAAATCGAATATCAGAGGAAGGTGCACATTTATACCATTTCACGTATGCTAGAAGATGTGTTTTGGGTCCTTCAGGAAATCTAAGCGTATGCTCAAAGTAATATTGTACTTCACCCGGGTATGCATCAATTGATTCATCATTAGCTGCTTTCCATTTTGCAAATATGGTCGCATTTCTTTCTTGTAGACTTGATATCATAGACCCAAATATTTCAGCGCCAATTTGCAATCTTGCGTGCTGATTAACTACCAGGTCCATAAATCCTAATATTTCTCCTTGTTCTTTTTCATATAATATAGAATACCATTCACATAGAAAATTGCGCAATTCTAAAGGCATAATAACTTTGAAATATGAAGGCTTAAGCATTTGACCTGGTAATGTCTCAGTACCATATATCTTGGAAAACGTAGATATATTGTGTCTCATAGATAGAAAATGCTGCAATTCTTCCCTTTCTTCTGTGAGGGCCAAACTACCTACAGTCTTTCTTGCCATAAGAAGGCAAAGAGATTTATCAAGAAGACCAGATGTCCATTTGCACGTTAAGTGATAATCTACAAGAGTATTCTTGAGGACGATTTTCATAAGTTCAGGCTCTATTTGTCGATTACTGTTAGGATACGATCCTAAATAATAAGAAATATACATTTATTAAAAAATTTAAGAGATATCGATGTAAAGTCAGGACTTTACCTATATATCCATTAAGTCTCTCAAATGGAAAAAGCCAATAACTATATATAGGACCATAATCACGACAACAATCAGGAATGTGAAGCGCCAAATGTATGTTACTTGTTATGAATTCTGGCCATATGTGTTTTCTATGAGGTGAGCCATGTTTTTAACCTTTCTTGTGCTTCTTTTAAATCATCTTCGGTAATGAATCTTGCTGCCAAAAGATTACATGCCCGAACAAAATGGCCTAAAATCTTTCTATCGCTATTGTCTAGCATATCCCATAGAATATTAGTCGAATAGATCATGATGAAAGTTTTCCATTGATCAGCAGTCAAATTAGAAAAGCCATCGTTTCCAATAGCAATTTTTGGAGGAATGCGACCGATGTCAGAAGGTAATTCAACGTGATCCATTCTTTGTTGTGCTACCCGAAGTTGTTCCATACTTAATTTTCCCTGATTCACAAAAATTGATTTGATTATCCATTTTGCTACACCAAGGAAAAGGCAATGCATTGGATCCACTGCAGCAAAACGTATAGGATCCATATACGGAAGACGAAGCAATTCAGACCAGCGCACACCATGCTTTTTGAAATGATTATCTCTAGAATTCTTCGAATTACATTGCAACCATTCATGAGCATATTTCTTATGTGATTCTGCGGTACTTATCTCATAGTTGTGATCCCCTCCATAGTGAGTTTTATTATATTCTCCACTATAAATACTACGTTTCTCACATCTATGGCATTTCATTACTGCAGATCCATGACCAAACAACTTTCGTGTAGCTGGTATATCAGATGATCCAACAATCAATGCAACCTTTATATTTAAACCACCAGGACACTGGTATGTCTTTGGTACTTTCCAACCCTTCCAAAGTTTTAAAAATTCGTCTACAATAGGGGCCAAATAATGATTGATACGTTCTAATCCTACCTCTTTTGGTCCTGGTAAAAAACCCAAATATATAATGTTTTCAGGCTTATTTCTTTCCGATCTTGGAAGGTTGCATATAGATGCATATATTGCACCAGTACTGTGTTGTGTGTAGGTAAATGGCTGGAACCAGTCAAGATTAAAGAGAAGACCTAGATGGCTTGTGGCAGTTTCTGGCGTAAAAAAGGTACTGCCATCAAATGGAAATGTTTTCCATACTTTTCCATCATAAATATCTGAATAGATATCTCCTTTTCTTTGAAATCCTGATGGTTTCAACATATTTTCAAAACCAGGTCGTTGATATAACATACTCAATTGCTGACAAATGCTTGGTTTAGGATAAAGACTACGTGGCACAGCAATTGTTTCTCCTTTACGTTTTTTAAGAACAGTAAGCGGATTGTTGCATTGGTTACGACGACTTGGTGTTGGATTATCTGGAAATTCTTCATGTAGGCAATTCTTAATGGTGACTTTTCCTTCTTTCTTATATGTGACAATATCTTCAACATTATGCATTTTATGACAATTATTGCATACAGCTAACTGCATTTTTGGTTGCAAAATATTCAAATATCCTTTTGCCTTAAATAAGGAGTTAGGAAATTTTTTGAATTGTGAATTATTTAAACGAGTAAGTACAATATGTAAGAATTTTATTAACGCTTCAATTGCCGTGTCAGTAAGGCGAAATCTTTGTTGGAATTTAAATAGCCATAGAATTATTTCAGTTTCCAACGAATCATTTAAGTTTTCCATCACAAACACTTCATCGCTATCAAATTTGGGAGATGTGAAAATATTTTCACCTTCATTTTCTTCTTCCTGATCTGTATTATCATCCGTCTCTTCTTCATTTTCATAATTATCATCATCATTTTTATCAAGTTTAGATGCAGGAACACGAAAGTTTGATGAAAATGTGTTTATATTTTCTTCTTCATTTAATTGAAAAGAATCAGAGAATGAATCAGGAAAAGAATCAGGCGGTATACCTTCTTCATTATCTGAATTATTTAATTGGAAAGAATCAGGGTCATCTATTTTCCGCTTTTTTGAATTTGTTCTGGTGAGATTTTGTTCACTTGTCATAATGGCATTTTCTTGATCTTTTCTATTATGGTTTAACTTCCATAGGCGTTTGTCTTTTGCATGTTTCTTTAGAGTACGAGGGTCAACTTCTTCACCATTACAAAGAATACAATTACATGCATACAAATACTTCTTTTTGGGCTTTAATAAATCAGCAACAGAGGTTTCATTTTTACAATTTTTATTATGTTTTATTAAATCGGCTACTGAAGTTTTATTACTCATTTTGCTAAAATATATTTACTAAAATATATGAAAAAGTTTAGAATATTTAGACAGCTATTCAAATGAAGTATAATTCTTTCAGGATCAGATTCGCGTTGAATTCTTTTAAATCGGATTGCGTAATCAGGATCAGGTTCGCGTTTGATCAGATTCGCGTGAGGAAACCTTCAGAATCAGATTCGCGTAAGGGAATCCTCGGAATTTTCCAGGATCAGGTTCGCGTAGTTGCACCTGAAATCTATATAAATATGCAACCTTTTCGCGTTCTGAAAACTCTTCTTCTCATTCAAAGTTTTGCACTCAACTGAAATATAAGTAATGATGGACAGGGACAGTGATCAGGAATCTGTAAGCTCTTCCTCTTCCTCTTCCTCTTCCGCTTCCGCTTCCTCTTCCTCTTCCTCATCATCATCGTCAGCTGCTTCGTATAAAACGATTAAAGCAAGTATTATTTATTATTTATTTATCATTTATGGTTTTTTTTTCATTCTATTTACGTTTATCTATTATTCTATAGAAAGAAGTCTATATATGGGTAGACTCGGAATTAAGAGATACTTATAAAATAGACGAGGAACGGACTTGGGTAGAGCAAAAGGAAAACATAGTAACAAAACTATTGCCGCCTTTGTACAAGCTCATGAATAAAAAATATAATATTACAAACGGCAAGTTACTAAAAATTTTGTACGGACGATGGCGTTCTTGGCATCGTGTGAATAACATTAAAAATCAAGGAGAAGAAAGAATAAAACAAGATAAGAGAAGGGCAAAAAAGAATTCGAGGATGCAAGACGTAAGTAAATATTCAATTAATGTGAAATGAAAAGTTAGTAGTTAACTATCAATTACATTACTAGAAAAAAAAAAGAAGAACAAAAGCAACAAACTATTTGATAGAAGGTAAAGATAAGTATATCGTCAGGTATCCAGAAGGAGACCTTGTAAAAATTCTTAAAGATTCGGGTTACCACTCGGAAGAGTGGGAAGAAACAGATCCTGAGGAAGATTGGACTGTTATCCGACCTGCAGTAGTTGAAGATGGTGAAGTTATTGAGGAAGCCGTTAAAGAAAAGTCAACATCAGTATACATTTATGATAAATGGTGGCGTTCTTCTGCAGTATGTATATTTATTATTTTATTAGTTTATTTATCAAAAACACTAATAGTAATTTATTTATTTAAGCTTTTACGATTATTACACGACCGAATTGATCTGACGGTCGAATTATTAAGGAAAAAACCACCAACTTTAAACCCTAAAAAAGCTGACAACATATCTGCATCTAGCGTACCACCTATGGGTGCACCAAACTGGTGTTTAAATCAAGAGTCGCTCAAACAGTTTAACCGTTCAAGTGTTGATATTCCGATATACGATTATGATACCGATGATAACCACGATAAAGACAAAGAAGAAATCCCAAATAGAACTAATTCAAATAGAAGAAAAGAAGAGAAAAACTAAAAAAAACCCAAAACAAAAGAGAACCAAAAAGCATAAATCAAAATAATTCAATAATTTTCTTTTTACTCATTAAATCTAGTCTTAAATAGATTTATGTTATTTGATTATATAATAAATTGAATCAATCATCCGTATGCAGTTTAATTAAAAGTTAATCAAAAATTTAATAAGCTAGGTTCAAAATTGATTTGTGTTTACGTTTATTTTTAAAAAAACTTTAATTGAAACAAATTTAATCTAATCCGTTCTGCATGCGAGACAATGTATTTCTATTTTATTTGTTACATATCAGATATATTAGAGGATTAATTTATAATTTGAAAATACGTAATGACTAATAACAAACATGTGATCCGATTATTATCATTTAAAAAATCGTACAAATATCGGGTAACCGATATATATTAGCCAACATATCGGGGACTAAAAGTTTAAATATCGGGGTCTTTGATAATTATAATTTTAGACATATTTTGAGATGTGACAAATCGGGTGTCCGATATGTATAAAAACCCGATATGTATCTGATTAGTCACTGATATATAGACGCCCGATATGTACCCGATAGTATTGATTTTGACCAGTGATGCTAATAATAAAATACTATACAAACAAATTTCTTGCACTTTTGTACTAAATTGTAAATAAAAAAAAACTTTTACTTGTCACATCATCAGATTCCTGGCTATAAATATAATAAGTAAATTCGCAATTTTAATAATTTTTATAAAATTTATAACAAAAAAATTCAAAAAAATGTTGTTTTATTATCAAAAATTTTCAAAAATTTTCAAAATTTTATTCATTTATTAAATTCTTTATTTTCTAAGATCTGTCAATTAGTGCTAAAGCTTCACTAGTCAAAAAAGGAATATTCGGCCTTAATGAAATTTGGCCTATATTCGACCAAAATTAAAATTATTCGACCTCAATTAGTAATGATCTACGATTAAACATATATTTGACGTTGTTGAATCATAGTCGAATGGTGTATATTAATTGAGCGTTGCGTCGCGTATCACATAACTAATTAAAGCTTAAAAAAAAGACTAAATTTAATGAAGTTTCTAAAACTTCTTTCCTTTTTCCTTCACCATTTCCTTTCGTTTTTTACCTCCTTTCGTCCTTTCCCTATTTTTTATCTTTCCCCCTTCTTTCTTTTTCTTCCCTTCATATTTTCCTTTATCTTTCCCTTTTCCTTCTCTTTCTTAATTTCTCTTTTCCCACTTCTCCCGCACTTTCTTTAAAAAATCCTTAACGAAACAGCTCGTTTTAAGCAGATATTTTGGTCTCCTTTGGACGCGAAATTTCACGGTAATAATTTTTTTTCTTTAACTACTCTTAATTTAACGAACGGCTTCTAAAAGTTCGGTTACTTCTTTTTATTTAGTATTTTCTCAGATCTCTTCCTTGGATCTAGGTAAGTGAAATTGTTTTTTCTTTTAACTTTAAACGAACTTTATTAACAGTTCATTTTTTTTTTTGCAGGCAACCAGTTCTTTGACATTAGGGGCCGTTTCTTTTTGTGGCGGTGTTTCAGTAAGAATTGTAAAGTTTAATTTTTTTATTCTATGACTTCTAAAGGACAGTTAATAATTTCATTTTTTTTTCATTTTTTTTTAGACGGTTGGCTCTTCAGTAGGATCTCGGGAGTATCTTTTTGTTTTTTTTTCATTTCTTTTAGACGGTTGGCTCTTCGGTAAGATCTCGAGAGTATCTTTTCATTTTATTTTGATGTTTTACGACATTTACTAACGACTCATTTTTACTCTTTTTTAGACGGCTAACTCTTCAGTTTGTATAGGATTTTGGTGAGTATTTTAATTTTTTCATTTTATTTTGTGGTTTTTATGACGTTTATTAACAACTTATTTTACTCCTTTTAGATAGTTGATACTCGTGTGGAATTTGGTAGCAACGAGACAGTTTTAACAACTCGGCTTTTAGTGAGTTTTAATATTTTTTTTTATTTTTAATTAAATTTATTTTTTTAATGAATCATGTGTTAATATTTTGATTATTTTAATTATAGACGGCTAATTTTCAACATCTTTGATATAATTTCAGTAAGATGAAATATTCAGTTTATTTATTTAACAAAATGATTACTAATGTTTCGATTCTCTATTTTTTTTAGGCGAGTTCAGTTTTTTTGATGTAAGAATTCGGCGAGTATTTTTTTTTAAAGATTTCTTTCGCCCTTTGAAAAATAATTACTAATTTATTTTTTCTTTTTTTTAGATAATTTGTTTCTCGGCTCTTTGGACGCGAAATTCGACAAGAATGATCTTTGACGAACCTCCGATCTTTGGATGTGTGGATTTGATGGTATGTTTTTTTAATGCAAGAATTCAGCGAGTATTTTTTTTAAAGATTTCTTTCGCCTTTTGAAAAATAATTACTAATTTATTTTTTCTTTTTTTTTAGATAATTTGTTCCTCGGTTCTCTGGACGTGAAATTCGATAAGAATGATCTTTGACGAACCTCCGATCTTTAGATGTGTGGATTTGATGATGTGTTTTTTTAATGCAAGAATTCGGCGAGTATGTTTTTTTTAAGATTTCTTTCGCCTTTTAAAAAATAATTACTAATTTATTTTTTCTTTTTTTTTTAGACAGTTTATTCTTCGGCTCTCTGGACGCAAAATTCGGCAAGAATGATTTAGGATTTTTTAGGATACTTGATTGTGTAGATGATGGTTGTGGATATAATGGCGGATAGATTATATAGATAGATAAATATTAGATAGATTTTTATATAATATTATAATATGTAGCTATAAATAAAATATTAATAAAACCTATTATTTGACCTTGAAAAACCTCTAGTTCGACCTATTTATCAATTATATTCAGATTACATACAGTAGTCGAATATAGTTTTTTTAGGGTCGAATAAATATGTAATAATGTCCTAATATAGGTAAAATGATGGTCAAATTTTCTTTCCGAATGTTGGACGATTGGCACCTTAAATGCGCCAAAAAAATCGGCCTCAATTTGACATAGGTTAGATCGTCATTCGACCTATATTCACCTGGTCAAATTTAGGCCGAATTGTCCTTTTTCGACTAGTGCTTATTTGGTTTTCAATTTATGATAGATTTGTGTATATCAAGCAATCCAATTACTAATTGTAGAAATTTTTGGAATTTCCTTCTCTTCTAAAACTCTTTCTTCCACTAATCCTTTCAGTTCATTATGCATCTCTTGAGCTGTATATTTTTCACTTTTATTTACATAAATTAAGCACCATTTTCAAAGTTAATTTACAATATAAATTATAAATACCAGCATAATAAATTTATATTATTTTAAAGATGAGACTTAAAACACCATTTTAAAAGCATTTTTTTATTTAATTAATAATACAGTTTTGTAAAAATCACTTAGTTTATAAAAAAGTGAATTTTCAACTTTTTAACTAAGACAGATACAACAAAATAAATGCCAGAATTTGATTCTTTCATAAATAGGTTAGGTTCCAAAAATCTTAAAGATTGAATCATTAGTTATTAAGAAAATAAACTTTAAAAATCATGTAGATCATTAAAAAATCAAAAATTTACTAAAATGCTTTTAAAATGTTGTTTTAAGTCTCATCTTTAAAATAAATATAAATTTATTATGCTGGTATTTATAATTTATATCGTAAATTAACTTTGAAAATGGTGCTTAATTTATGCTGTCTACTATATATCTCCAGCCAAGAAATATGCCTCGAGATATAGAATAACATTTTTATTTATTCGTTTACCTCCTTCTTTTTTACCAAATTTCTGATTTTCTTTTAAGGCCCATTCACTTGGTAATGCAAAATCAAATGTATGATTCAAAACTTGCCCTGAACCCAAATTAGTGTCAATAATTTCAGTATTTAACACGTCTATTATTCATTCAGAAAAAAAGAAAATTAGTTTTGAAATAATATAATTACAATTTTATGGTAAGAAATAATTTACTCATATTTTATTGTGATATTTCATCATTCAATTTATTTTGTAAAATTTCTGCTAATACAATTCTATTATTGCTTATATCTGTGTCAACGCCATATTTCTTTAATTGTTTCTTCAATTCTTTAATAGTGAGATGACTTGTATTGATTTCTAATACAAAAAAATCATGTAAAAAAATTGCAAAAAGATCAAATTTCAATTTATTACATACTTGATTTATGAGGTAATGGCATGTTCCAATTGGAAGTTGGAATTGAGTGATCTGAAACTTGCAGATTAGGTTTTTTAAGAGGTCTTTTTTCAAATTGTGCTATTTTAACTGGCTCAAAATTTTTTCATATTCCAATATTAGGCATTGTACAAGCCTAAATAAATCCTGCATATTCACCTTCTGTTGGCCAGAACCATTCATACCAATTGGAATTTTCTGGTATTAAATTTTTCTTTTTTCATCCTGATTCTACAAATCACAGTAATTGTTTTTAGTAATATTACATAACTTCAAAATTGTAATCTTTCATATACTTCTTTTTCGTTCTGATTCCAAATATGCTACTGAAGTACCACAAATCCCTTGAATAGTATTTTTTATATCTACACCTTCATTGATATCAAATTCCAACCAAATATAACGATTTATTGCATGAGAAATCTGTAACCAATAACTCAATAAATAATAATAGTGATTTCCTAAATTATTTGAACAATCAATACACACTTGGATATGGTGAGAATTAATTGAAGTTTTGGCTTCTTCAGCTTCTAAAAAAACCCATTTTTTTACCATAATATTATACCATTCACTCCAATGTTCTAGAATTAACATTAGGTCTGCATTATGATAATGCGAATCATTATCAGAAAGAAAAGTAACCCAATCTGGTTTGATTTCAAGTGATTCAATAACTGCATGTAGTGAAGAAGCTGTAAACTATGTATCTTGACATGTATCAGCCGACCAGTAGTCAAATACTTGAATATCCAATTGATTACTTTTAGATTTTCATGTATAAATAAGAATTGAATGCAAAGCCCAACCTTTTTTCCCAAAAAAAGCATTTTTTGTTTCTCTTGCACTTTTAGGTAAGATTTTCATCTTATAATCAACTATTATTATAGCTCCTTTTTCATCTAAATTTAATAAATTCGTATTAAATTGAGAATTTAGAAATATCTTTCGTGACTGATGACTCAAATAATAGAAAATTTGATCTCATAATTCATAAATTTTCTCGTAATTATTGTTTGAAATGTTTTTTTCAATATCAGTGAAGAATTGAAAAAGTGCATCACAATCTGAACATGTATGAGTATGTTGTTCATTACATATACCAAAAGCAAAAAGAAGGCAATAGTTTATACATTGATTATATGCTGTTGTATCATCAGAATTTACAGTCAAATGTGACTCATATTCCCTTTTCAGATATCATTTTAACTTCTCTCCTTGATCTAATAATTGATTCTAAAAAGAAATTATTAGGAATTAATATTTATATAAATATTATTTTTATCAATTATAGGAATGAAAATATTACCTGAATATGAAGATTACTAACGTGATTTTGAATAAGTTTGGTAAGTTCATCAAATGTTTCATAACCATATGTGTTGCATATTGAGCACAAACTACCAAGATTCTCATGATAAATATATTTATTACCTTGCAGATGCTTATAAAAAGTTGTTCGTTTTACTTCATTTGGATATTTTTCATGAAACTTTTCCCACAATTCTTGTTTTGTATTTTTGAGGTAATGAACTGGTTCTTACATAATAGCATCTGTTTTGTATGAACTCATTATTATATTAGCTTTATCAAAAAAGAATTGTTCTAAATTTTCTTTTTTTTCCATCCTAATTTGTCTTTGATAATAATAGGTTTTTGTGCTTGAAGTGCATCTGGTTCATTAATACGCGCATATTGGCAGGCTCTTGATATTGTATTTGCGGACACCTACAAGATTATATTTTTTATTAGTTCAATTATTTTGATAGTACAATATGTATTGTAGTAGCATTAACAGTACACTAACCCCTAATTTAGATCTGAGTTCTTGATAGGTAAATTTTGTAGCAATAATTGAAAGAATTCGTCTTTGACCATTTGGACCTCTATTTGTATTTTTAATGCATCATGAAATGCTTGTCAAAATGTAAGGATTGATTTTTTTGATAATATGGATTTTGTTAGAGGAATCCTGATTCATAAAGTATTTGTAACGTTGAATATTTGGTTACTTATTGTTAGTTAGATACTTTAGTACAGGTTCTGTTTAATTTATTTTTTTGGATACCTATTCATAAATTATATTTAATTACAATTTTTTTTATAAGGAGGTTCACAATATAAGTATTTAGTATGAAAAATGATACTATATATACCCAATATTTTGGTATAAAGAGTGAAGTAATTTTCTTAATACTAAGTTTGGATTATTCTTGTACTAGAGTTGATAGTGAAATTGGTTTTCTGAAGTTCTTAAAAATTAAAATTGATATTTTTAAAGTCTGAAATAAGTTTGGTCAGTAGTATGAAGAATTTTTTAAAAAGTTTTTATTTTATAAAGTGTATATATATAAATATATCCAATATTTTAATACAGATTGTACATTTATTATTGATTACTTTTGTACTACTCCTTGTATTAGAGTTAATAGTAAAATTGACTTGCTATTAGAGCATGCCAGAAATCAGCTGATTTAATAGGTAGTGGGGAGCTAACCTAAAAAATCAGGTTCTTATGATTGGCTATAAATTATATTATATATATAATATATTATTAAATTTATTATATTAAAATATTTTTTTGCAATTATCTTTGCCATCTAATAGCTCAATTTATTCTAAACTTTTTTATTTTGTAGGCTTATAAAAGCTAAATAAAAAAAAATCATATAAAATTGGATTATTAGATCACGAGTTAATTATATAAATATAATTACATATATTATTATATATTTTTAACCAATCAAAATGCAATCAGGTAGAGAGTGGAAGGTA